>CAUYSK010047205.1:0-25964 GCA_963575035.1 Avahi laniger | reverse complement strand
GACACAGAAAAATCATTCAACAAAATTCAGCACAGTTTTATGATAAGAACACTTAACAAAATAGACATAGATGGTGGGATTTACCTCAAAATAATAAAAGCCATATATGACAGGCCCACAATCAACATCATATTAAATGGGAAAAAATTGAAAACATTCCTGCTTAGAACTGGACCCAGACAAGTTGCCCTCTCTTACCATTTGTATTTAACATATGCTTAAAGTCCTAGCCAGAGAACTCAGACAAGAGAAGGAAATCCAGGGCATCCAAATGGGAGCAGAAGAAGTCAAACTATCACTCTTTTCAGACAATATGATCTTATATCTAGAAAACCTCAGAGATTCTGCCAAAAGAGACTACTGGAATTGACAAATAAGTTTAGGAAAGTCTCAGGTTAAAAAATTAAGGTGCACAAATCAATAGCATTCATATATGCCAACAACAGTCAAACTGAGAACCAAATCAAAGACTCAGTACCTTTCACAATAACAACAAATAAAATAAAATACCTGAGAATATACTTAACTAAGGAAGTGAAGGACCTCTAAAGGGAGAATTATGAAATGCTGACAAAGGAAATAGCAGAGGATGCAAACAGATGAAAACTCATACCATGCTCATGGATTGGCAGAATCAACATGAAAATGTCTATACTACCCAAAGTGATCTGCAGATTCAATGCAATCCCTATTAAAATACCAACGTCATTTTTTGCAGATCTAGAAAAAATAATTCTACACTTTGTGTGAAACCAGGGAAGACCCTGTATAGCCAAAACAACCTTAAGCAAAAAGAACAAATTGGGAGGCATCAATTTACCAGACTTCAAGCTATACCACAAATCTATAGTAACTAAAACAGCATGATACTGGCATAAGAATAGAGACATATACCAATGGAACAGGATAGAGAATCCAGACATAAAATCATCCTCATATAGCCATATGATTTTTGACAAAGCAAACAAGAACATACAATAGGGGAAAGAATCCCTATTCAATAAATGGTGCTGGGAAAAGTAGATAGCCACATGTAGAAGACTAAAACAGGATCCGCACCTCTCTCCTCTCACAAAAATCAACTCATGATGAATAACAGACTTAAACCTATGGCATGAAACCATAAGAATTCTAGAAGAAGAGGTAGGAAAAACTCTTATAGACATCGGCCTAGGCAAAAAGTTTATGAAGAAGACCCCAAAAGCAATTGCAACAACAACGAAAATAAATAAATGGGACCTGATCAACTTAAAAAGCTTCTGCACAGCCAAAGAGACTATCACTACAGTGAATAGAAAACCTACAGAATGGTAGAAAATATTTGCATGCTATACAACCAATAAAGGGCTAATAACTAGAATCTATCAGTAAGAAATCAGTAAGAAAAAATTAAAAAATCCCATTAAAAAGTGGACAAAGGACATGAACAGGAACTTTTCAAAAGAAGATAGACTAATGACCAAGAAACATATGAAAAAATACTCAGCATCTCTAGTCATCAGGGAAATGCAAATCAAAACTGCAATGGGATTGTCACCTAACACCAGTGAGAATGGCTCTTACCACAAAGTTCCAAAACAACAAATGTTGGCATGAATGTGGAAAGATAGAAACACTCATACACTGCTGGTAGGACTGAAAACTGGTACAACTCTATGAAAAAAAAGTCATCCTAATAATATAATAAAGACAACTTACTCAAATGTTTACAGCAGCACAATTCACAATTTAAAGATGTGGGAACAACCCAAGTGCCCATCAATACATGAGTGGATTAATAAAATATGTTATATGTATACCATGGAGTACTACTCAGCCACAAAAAACAATGGCGAACTAACAACTTTTGTATTATCCTGGATAGTACTGGAGCCCATTCTACTAAGTGAAGTATCACAAGAATGGAAAAACAAGCATCACATATACTCACTATCAAATTAATGCTAATTGATCAACACTTATATGCACATATGGAAGTAACATTCATCAAGTGTCAGGTAGGAGGGAGGAGGGGATGAGTAAATTCAAAACTAATGGATATGGTACACACTGTCTGGGGATGGGCATGCTTGTAGCTCTGACTTGGGTGGTGTAAAGGTAATATATGTAACCTCAATGTTTGTATCCCTGTAAAATTTTGAAATTAAAAAAAAAAAGTGCTGATATAGTAAACATGGGTAAATGTAAAATCCTTTTTAAGTTATTGTTTTCATTTTCAAATTTCTGTAAAATAAAATTATTAAAAGCAAAAATAACAGTGTATTTCCTATTTATAATATATACTTCCACATAATAGTAGAATATAAAATTTTTTCAGGTGCACACAGAACATTTACAAAATAGACAATGTTCTGGGCCAAAAAAAAACTTAGTAAATTAAAAAATTTTGGTAAAAATGATTGAATTTATATCAAGTATGTTCTCTGACCAAAGGTAATTAAACTAGAAATTAATAACAGAAAGATATTTGAAAAATCCCCAAATCTTCGGAAATTTAAAAAGCATGCTTCTAAATAACCCATGAGTGAAAGAAGACATCACATGGAAAAATTATAAACATTTTTAACTTACTTAATAAAAATTAAAATACAATATGTTAACATTTTTGAGAGGCAGCTATAGCAACACTTGGAGGGAAATTTATAGCATTATATGATTATATTAGAAAAGAAGTTCTCATATTAATGATCTAAGCTTTCACCTTAATAATCTATACGGAGAATAGCAAATTAAACCGAAATGAAACAGAAGCAATAGCAAAGATAAGAGCAGAAGGAAACAGTAAAACAATAAAGAAAATAAATGAAGCTAAGCTCTAGTTTTAGAAATGATTATGTCCACCAAAGAGGCCACATGAATTCAACAGCTTATAGGGTGCAGTATCAAATCATCATCATGCAAGCATTACCATTAATTATAAAGTAATTCTTAGTCATAGACAGACAACATGCTTAATCTTTTTTCTTATAGCTAGAAAACATCTTTCTTCCTGTTTAACAGAAAACCTGGCAAACATATAAGAAGCCTGTCTCTACCTAGCCTGAGAGAAAAGTGTGGTGGTTATGTAAATGGGAGCTATATTTAGAATACTACTCTGCTAAGTATGGCTTGGGAGGAAAATCTGAGCCTGAACCAGACCCGTGTCTGCAATAAGTCTTTGCTAATAAAATCTGAAATGAAACAGAAAAATGGGTTTTGTTTTTCTATTTTAGACACAAAGTTGAAGAAAACATTCCCCTCAGTCTCTAAGTGTGCAAGGAAAGCCTCTTGCTTTGAAAACAACTTAGCTGAATGCTACATTTGTTTCCTTTTATTTTTCAACTCAAGAGAAAGAGGTTTCATCTCACAACACTAACCATTTTTCCACTTATAAGACACAGCATTGTAGACATTAAGAAAAGAAAAATATACTGTAATGAGAATGCCTGATGTTGAAGTTGTAACAACTTTACAGAAGATCATGCTAAAGTGATCAGCTTTCTTAGGTCTCATTGTCATCAGCCACTGTGGTGACTAAGTGTCCAGAGCTGTTGGTGCCTCCTTGAGAACAAAATAACTTATGCCCACACATGCTATTTTAAGTCCCTCCATTTAATACTGTTTGTGAAATGACTTATTTTCAGACACTCCAGATGGAATCCCTTCATTGACCACACAATAGTTTACTCTGAAAAATGCTGTAAAGGGCAAATTCTTTGAATCTATATTTCTTCAGTTGACATGACCAAGCTGTTACAACTTCTTAGTGACATGTGGCAGTTGCATCTGTAACAAGTCATAACCAAAGGAAACTTTGGCATCTCAGTGGTTGCACAATTTATACTTAACCATTGTATGAGTTAACTATTTTGGTTTTGAATTCCAGTGTGGCCTAAGGAATGTAAGCTGTCTCTTTTTCCAAAGCTGTGGCATACATATAACCCACTTAAGTCCCTTACACAGGGCTTAGTCATTATCCCCTGTATATTTGGAGAACGTTTTGTGTGTGGCAAATTAGTGTAAACTCATCTTTGTTTGGTTTCTTCCAAGCTGTGATTCATTAAATTCTCTATCAGCGAGTTGTTCCACTTCTTCAGTCTGGGAAAAGTCTTTTTCAGACAGTCATCTGTAATTTTGGCCATTCTACTTCTTTGTATAAGTACAATTTAATTAGTCATAAAATACCACAGAGGGGTATATCCACCCTCACTTCCCAGCTTCAAAGCCAGGAAGACTGTGACAGACTTTCCTTGAACTCCTTTTCACTCTCCATTCCAGATCCCATGGCTTTTTATGCTAGGAACCCAGCCATGAAGCCATGACACCATTAACTCCTGAGATGTAAAGTTCTCCTGTCAACCTGAGAACTTCCCCAAATGCAACATTTGCTAAAAAATCCTAATTGCTTCCAATAGCCCAAGACATTTATTGGACCTACTAGAGATATTTTTAGCCATACCGTTTCTGAACAAAGATACCTCCCTGTCTCAAAAAGGAGACTAGTGGAAGACATGGCATAGTCTCCAGACCAAACTTTTCATACTAGCAAGCTGTAAAAAACAGACACTCAAAACTTGAAATAAGGTATAATGGTAAATACAACCAAGACATGTGGCTGGTAGTTCTGTCTCTGTTACTCACTTACTTGATGGACTTAAATAAATTTCTCCATCTCTTAAGTCATCACATTTCTACAATCTTTCTGGATCTCAAAGTCTATGATCCCAATGACATAAAAATTCAAGTGGCAAAGATAAAATTTGTTTTTATATGTTTTATTTTTTAATTGTAGTAAAATATGCATAACATAAAATTTAAAATTTTAACCAGGTTTAAGTGTAGATTTCAGTGGCATTAAGTACATTCACATTGTTATGCAACCATCGCCATCATCCATTTTTAGAAATTTTTCATCCTCCGAACCTGAAACTCTGTACCCATTAAAACAATAACTCCAACTTTCTTCCACCCCAAACCCCAGGCAACCAGTGTCCTATTTTCTATATCTATAAATTTGACTATTCCAGGTACCTCATATGTGTGGAATAATACAGTATCTGCCTTTTTTTTTTTTTTGACTGGCTTATTTCACTTAGCATTAAAACCTTCAAGGTTCATCCCTGTTGTAGCATACGTCAGAATTCCCTTTCTTTTTAAGGCTGAATAATATACCATTTGATTTATATATCACATTTTATTTATCCATTCATCCATCAATGGAATCTTGAATTATAAGAAAATTTATTTTTTAATTATCTGCCATAACGTTAACTTCCTTCCAGATCAAATTTTTAGTTACACATTAAAATCACTTAGGAATTTTTAAAAATATAGATTTCTGGGCTCAACTCTAGAATTACTAAATAAGAATTTCCATGGAGGGACCTAAGAATCTGTATTTTACGAAACCCAAAAGCCTTGGTTCTTACCAAAAAGTAATTGGGCAGCTTTCCTTCTCCTTATAATGTACTATTTGTGAAGTGGTCTTAATACCAGTCTGCATGTCATATCAATGTATTCTTGGCCAATTGTAATGACAATTTAAACAATGAAGCAAGGCATGAAGAAAAGCATTTGTGTTGAGGGGGTGGATGAATAATTAGTTCTGCTGCCCAGAGGTAAAATATTGGAGCTAGAGCAAAAAGAGGAAAACCCTGGCAGCAATGCATGCTTAGAGACTATTGTTTTTATTACACTTTTTTTGGTTTGTGTTATCCAAGGACCAAGTAATAGGAGTAGGGTAGAATTGCACTTTGATGCATGAAAGTAGCTCTATAGGGATGCAGACCAGATACTTTCAATAGGTGAAAATCCTAGGGAGATTTTGATCATAAAAATAAGTGTAGAGTTAGCATACCCAGATAAAAATTACAAAGCCTTTGCACAATCTCCATTTTGCAAAAAAACCAAAACACAAAGAACAAAAAAGTATACATTTTAAAGGATGAGTAAAAAGACAAAAATTAACATGAAATTTATAAACATGACAACACAAGGGAAAGAATATATTATATCAAAGACTCAGGTGGTAGTCAATAAAAATTAGAGAAAACTGTCCTTTTCAAAAGCATAACAAAGAGACATCTTCTACAAAAAAGAGGCAAAGAAGTATAATGAACAAATAGGCTACGAATATTAGTTAAGATAATACTTATTTCCATGACAAGCCCTCCAAATTTCATTGGAGCAAGAAAAAAAAGCTTATTTCTCTGGCATGGGAATTTCAAAATAGATATTTCTAGTTAACAGATGGTTCTCCTTCAACTGGTAATTCAGAGAACCAGGATCCCTCCTCCACATGCATTCACCATTTCGAATACATGGCTGTTAAGTTTACCATAGAATGGGTAATAACATGGAAGAGTGCATGTGGGAGATTTCTATGGGCAATGTCTGGAAGTGGATTGTATCAGTTTTTCATATAGTCCATTGGTAAAATTTGATCACATGGATATAACTTACTTCAAAAGGGGCTCAGAAAAGGACTACTGGATATCTGGGAGAAAGGCAAAATAGATTAGGTAAACAGCCAGTTAGTCTCTAGCAGACCAAAATAAAAGGCCTACAGCATAAAATGCACATATAATAATCTAGGGAGAATAGGCAACTGAGTAAGAGAAGGAAAGATCAGGTGAAAATAAAAGAGCAACAACAGACATGAAATCAAGATCAAGAAGAAAGAGCAAAACTGAAATGTCAAGATATTGAGCAAACTTATGAAGCCTGCCTTAAACAGTGAAGAAAGAAAAAGAACCTGAAGAGTATTTAAAAAGATGATAGATATAGAAAGCAAAGAAGTGAGAACAGAGGTTTTAATCTCAGACTTGGAGATGCCTCAAAAGAAACTACAACAAACAATAGACTGTAAATAACAAGACATAACAGAAGAAATAAAAAAAAAAACACAAGGCTTAAATATGCAGATATGAATAGCCAGCAATAGTGTAGGTAAATTTAATAAAAAGATATCCATGCTTAACACATTGTAGAAGAGTTTTGGAATGAGAAGGATAAGAAAAAAGAAATCCTGCAACCATACATGTAAGTAAATGAACAATAGATTAAAATGAGACTGACAAATATTTTCCTTTGCCAGGAGATAATGTTGCAACATCTTTTATTCTGGCAAATGAAAACTTGATGAAAGAATTCTATAAGAAGAGTCAATTCATTAATCATGTACAAAGAACAACAGAATGAAAATCTCATATATGCCAGAATTCAGAAATATTTGACTCAAGTACCCCTTTAAAAAGAAAAGAAATAGAGAACAAAAGTATTTTTTAACTGAATAGCATCCTCTAGCTAAATGTAAATAAATCAAATTAAATGCCTTAAAAATAAGGTTCTTATGATTAAAAGTGTTACTGAAAGTAAAGATTAACAATTGATACATAAACTTAGACTTTTAAAAATGTGAATGTATATAAAATTGAATGTCAATGCTCAAAATAATTACTTAAAGGAAATATATAATATAAAATAATGTAGTTGCACTAATCTGGATTATATTACCAAAAGCAATTGAAGAATAAGAAGTGGCTTAGAGAAAGATTAAAAATATATAACAGTCTTGAAATGTGCCTTTCAGTCTTAACACTAGAACGAACATTAGAGAACTTTAGGTTAAAAAGATGCTTTTAAAGTTTAAATTTAATCACAAGAATAATTTCAAATGTCATGAGAATTCTGGCTCAGAAGGAATCTGGGTGGCAATCCCCAATCATCCTCTCTCAACTTCTCACTAAATAGCTGTTGAAAAAAAAAAAGCAAAACAAAGTTCTCAATAACATTGGAAACAAAGACTGAAAGACATACCTAATCCGGAAGGAATTATCACTAGCTAATAGATAGTTGGTAGAACTGTAGTTTTGGATACACTGTCACTTTATTTTATACAACAAAATTCCTAAGAATGATTAGATAGATTTTTCATGCCTTTGTCAACATCCATCCACATCTCAGAATGCCAGGACTTATAGCAACTGGGATACTGCAAATATCTCTCTTTACTCATTGAAAGATACTCTCTAAAGCAGAGTATTCTTTGCTTAACTCCAGATACAGCAAAATCCTGAAAAATAATTAGACAAAAAATAAAATAAAATTTCTAAAACAATCCTCATATTGCCATCTGATCTTTGAATCCCTATTCAATAAATCTTGCTGGAAAAATTGTATAGCCACATGTAGAAGACTGAAACAGGATCCACACCTGTCACCACTCACAAATTCAACTGATGATGGATAACAGACTTACACCTAAGGCATGACACTATAAGAATTCTAGAAGAAGAGGTAAGAAAAACTCTTATAGATATTGGCCTAGGCAAATAATTTATGAAGAAAACCCCAAAGGCAATCACAGTAACAACAAAAATGAATAAATGTGACCTATTTAAATCAAAAAGCTTCTCCATAGCCAAGAAAACTATCATTACAGTGAATACACAATCTAAGGAATGTGAGAAAATATTTACATGCTATATATCCAATAAAGGGCTGATAACTAGAATCTATATAGAACTCAAGCAAATCTGCAAGAAAAAATCAACTCCATTAAAAAGTAGGCAAAAGACATAAACAGAAACTTTTCAAAAGAAGATAGACAAATGGCCAACGAGCATATGAAAAAAATGCTCAACATTTCTAATCATCAGGAAAATGCAAATTAAAATCACAATGAGATATCACCTAATACCAGTGAGAATGGCTTTTATCAAAAAGTCCCAAAACAACAAATGCTGGTGTGGATATAGGGAGATAGGAACACTCAAACACTGTTAGCAGGACTGCAAACTAGTGCAACCTCTATGGAAAGTAGCATGGAGATACCTCAAAGGACTAAAGGTAGAACTACCATTTGATCCAGCAATACCATTACTGGGTATTTGGACAAAGGAGAAAAAAGACATTCTATAAAAAAGATATTTGCACTTGAATGTTTATAGCAACACAACTCACAACTGCAAATGTGGAAATAACCCAAGTACCCATCAATACATGAATGAATTAATAAAATGTGGTATATGTATAGCATGGAGTCCTACTAAGCTATAAAATATGGTGAACTAATACCTCTTATGTTAACTTAGATGGAACTGGAGACCATTCTTCTAAGTGAAGTATCACAAGAATGGAAAAACAAACACCAGGTGTACTCACCATTAAATTGAAACAAATCAGTCAACACTATGTGCATATATGGAAAATAACTCATCGGAAATCAAGCAGGTGGAAGGAGGAGAAGGGGTTGAGTAAATTCACACCCAACAGGTACAATGCACACTATCCAGGGGATGGGCACACCTATAACTTTGATTCAAATGGTACAAAAGCAATTTATGTAGATGTAGCACATCTTCTGAGTCAAGCAGCATCCACAAATAAAGTAATTGGGTAAAAAAGAACAGAGGTGTAGTGCATCACTATAATATAATATTTCAGACACTAAGTTCATATGAACAAAAAACTTATTAATGAGGGAAAGGAAAAATTATTCACCTAGAACAGTGCAGAGACATATTCCATAAAAGCAAGCAATGTAGAAACTGATGCTAATCCAGGAGTTGTGCAGATTAACCTGTCCCAAAGATATAGATTTGAACAGGGATAAGAAATAAGTGGGATGACTATGTAACCAAACTGGTTCCACCGACTTACACAATATGGAAAGAGAAACACTAAGAAGAAGGCAACATAAGATGCCAGCATGATAGCAGAATATGAGCTTCCCATCCTCATCCCCCACCCCAGAAACACTGATTTTGGTAACCACCCACAGACTAGAATACCTTTGTTGACATCTCAGAGTGTAGCTAAGTGGCTCCAGCACCCCAGTGGAGCAAAAATTCTGAGAGCAGACACATTAAAGACAGTAAGAAGAGCAGTTTCACTTTACAGCTGTCACCCCGACCCCAAGGAAGTAGAGTTCAGTGCCAAGAGAGGTCCCCTGGGCCCATGATTGATCCCACAAAGAAAAGTGAAAATGAATTGAGCACCAGACTTCTGTATCCTTGTGGAACACTGCCAAGAGGACCACTTCTGTCTCACCCCACTCAGAACATTGAAGGTATCAGCAGAGCTGAATGGTCTGGGACAGCTAAGAGCAGAATGGGCAGGAGTATACAGCAACCTGAGTGGAGCTCAATAGCTGCTCATGAATCTTGTCAAGCAGCTCATAAATTTGACCATGTGCCAACCCTCCATGATCAGCACCACATGTGTCCCCATGCACAACACACATGAGCTCCTGCAGATGGCACTTGGATCTCAACAGCAGGAGCATACCTTAGCAGCCAAGTTAATTCTACTTGTTTGTAAAAAGGCACACAATCTTGAACATTTCAGGGCACTTCCCTATGGAAAATAAACAGAAGGCTCTCAGAACTAAGCCTGGCTTTGTGAAATTAGGAGAAGGTACATAATCCTAAGACTTTCCCCCTAAAAGGGAACAACAGGAATGGAATAGGCACATCTACAGAAAAAGTCTGAGTAACCACCAAATCTCTAGTCAGAATAACTGGTGAAGACCTTTTTCATCCAAAGCCAGTCAGTAAAGATTGGAGAAAGTGAATCCTTATTTAAATGTGAAGACAGCAATGCAAGCCTTCAAGGAACAGGAATAATCAAGAAAATATGATAACATCAAAGGAACAAAATAAAGCTCCAGTGGCTGACCTCAAAGAAATGGAGATTTATAAGTTGCCTGACACAAACTCAAAATAACTGTCTTAAAGAAGCTCAGTGAGCTACAAGAGAACTCAACCCTGTGCCACCCCTCCATGATCAGACAACTAAAAAATAGACAACTAAAAAAATCAGGAAAACAATATGTGAATAAAATGAGAAGTTCAACAAACTTATAGAAGCCATAAAAAAATAACTAAACAGAAATTTTGAAGCTGAAGGATATAATGTCTGAACTTAAAAATTCAACAGATAGCTTCAACAGTGCACTCAATCAATAGAAGAAAGAATTAATGAACTCAAAGACAGATCATTTTAAATTATCCATTCAGGGTAACATGCTTCTCCCTGGCATTGTCAGGGATTGATCTGTGGGGACCCAGGGATAATCATGCAGGCCAGATTTCATATCCCCAGGACTTGAATGTTATTGCTTAGGGATACAGATGGGAAATTGTAAACTAATCTCAGGAGACTAGGGAGCCCACATGGGCAGAACTGAAGAGAGAGTGCAGTGTGGGTCCCAGCTGAAGAGCACTCATGCAGTAAACCTCCCCCAACAGGAAGGCTGTGCTCTCAGCCCAGAGTGGAATCCTGGACAAGGAAGCTCCCAGCTTCCAGCACCATTGTTGGGGAGCTCAGCTAGTTTGAGCTCTGGCCTGCTGGCAGATGCCAGAGGGAGACTGCAGGATAGAAAAAGGGGAGAAGAGTGGAAACTGCTCCTGACAGCAGATTGTGAATCTCAGATGGCCCTGCCTCCATAAGCAGACTTCCTAGTTGGGGGGGCCTCTTCAGCTCCTACCTGGCATCTTTTCCCAGCAGCTGCAAGCAGACCTTTGACCCCAGCTAAAACAGCTACCTTACCAGATTTTGTGTAGCCTGAGGGCAAACTCACCAAACTCAGCCTTGCCCAGCCACATGCCTCTGCTGTGGCAGAGAATAAGAACTAACCTGGAAGTTCCAGGGCCCCATCCACCACCTGGGGCATTCAAGTGCTTCTCCTGAGGATCTAGAGCCAGTCACAGGTCCCAAAATCAACACTGCAGCTTGTTCCTTCTGGCAAACACAACCTACTGACAGGGAGATCAATTTGCACAGCGCTTTATAGCACTTACTGACTCAATCATACAGTGTGCAGTGGATTCTTACCCACAAGCACTGTCTACTGTCTCAGAGATTAAACCAGGCATACCAATACAATTCACACTGTTAAGAAGACCACAGAGCTGGGGAAAGAGAAAGGATTTCAAAGACCTCCATCCTCCCTCATTAGAGATAGACAGGAATCTGCCCACACACATAGTTCATCACTGCAAGAGTCTACAAAAAACTAGCAACTGAGAAAACCACCACACTAAAGATATCTATAACCAAGGCATCCATCCAGAACCTAGATCACCATCAAAGCACCCACAAGCAAAGACAAATGTTCTTGCACAACATATGCTACAAACACTTTTTTACAAGTAGGGGAGAGAAGCCCCATCTCAACAGAAGAAAATGCAAAAGTAGGAAGGGACACCTTCTCCAGATGAGAAGGAATCAGTGAAAGAACTCCAGAAGTATGAAAAATCAGAGCAAGGCCAGGCATGGTAGCTCACACCTGCAATCCTAGCACTCCAGGAGGCCAAGGCAGGAGGATCACTTGAGGTCAGAAGTTCAAGACCAGCCTGAGCAAGAGCAAGACCCTGTCTCTACTAAAATGAGAAAAAATTAGCTGGGCAACTAAAAAAATTAAATTGGCCTAGTGGTACTTGCCTGTAGTCCCAACTACTCAGGAGGCTGAGGCAGAAGAATTGCTTGAGTCCAGGAGTTTGAGGTTGCTGTGAGCTAGGCTGATGCCACAGCACTCTAGCCTGGGTGACAGAGTAAGACTCTGTCTCAAAAAAAAAAAAATCAGAGCAAAAAGACACCCAATAAGGAGATAACAGATCTTTAGCAATGGATACCAACCAAAATGAAAATATTAAAACAACATTAAAGAATTCCAAATATGGACTGTAAGGAAGCTCAATGGAATCCAAGAGAAAATGGAAAAGAAACCAGAAAAACAATTCAGGAAATGAGTGAAAAATTCACTAAAGAGATTGACATATTAAGAAAAAAAATCAAATAGAACTTCTGGAAATGAAAAATTCATTTAAGGAAATAAAAAACACATTAGAAAGTTTTAAGAATAGACTAGACCATTAAGAAGAAAGAATCTCAGAGCCTGAAGACATTCTTTTGAATCAAATCAGTCACTCAAAAATAAAGAGCAGAGAATTAAGAGGAATGAACAAAGCCTACAAAAATGTGGCATTATGTAAAATGGCCAAATATAAGCATCACAGGCTTCCCTGAAGGTTAAGAAGAAAATGCACAATGGCTGGAATCTTATTTGAGGAAATAATTGAGGAAAACTTTCCTGTTCTTACTAGAGATTTACACATCCAGGTACAAGAAGATCAACAAACACCTGGGAGATTCATTGCAAAGAGATAATCACCAAGAAACATTGTCATTAGACTGGCCAAAGTCAACACAAAGGAGCCATGAGGTGAAAACATCAAGTAAATTATAAAGTAAAACCCATCAGGCTAACTACAGACTTCTCAACTGAGACCTTATAAGCCAGAAGGGATTGGGCCCTATCTTTAGTCTTCTTAAACAGAACAACTGTCAGCCTAGAATTTTGTATCCTGCAAAACTAAATTTCATATATGAAAGAGAAATAAAAACTTTTGCAGAAAAGCAAACACTGAGGGAATTTTTCAAAATCATGCCTGCCATACAGGAAATACTCTATGTCTCCTAACTGATTGAGAATAAAATCAAGAGTTCATGAATGAGAAAATTGTGGTATAAAAATATTGACAGATAAAATATGATTTTCTAAATTATTATTTAAAATCTGTCTTCTTATTTAACTAAATACAGAAAAATAATTCTCAATGTGTATTAAATGTGTATTAAAAAATAACATAATTCTCTATATGTTAAGCTATATTATATTTAGAAGATGAGGAATGGGACAGGGAACATTTAAAAATAGAAAAGAAATCATGTTTCCTGTGAGTTGGCTTTGCCACAAGACTAGCACCCTTTACAGTTGTGTGATGTGACACAGGGTAGGAAGGATACTACAATTTTATACCTTTGAATTTTGAAGCATGAATTTTGAATACACTACCTATTCAAAAATGATTTTTTTTAAAAAAAGAGACAATAAGAGGTACTTTGAAAAAAATACAGATCTTTCTCTCATATCGTAAACACATATTTAAATGAATTGAATGTTTAAATAAAATTTTGTAATGTTTGAAAGTTATTAGTGAATTAATAGATTACGTACAATAGCATTTGACCTATATTGTCATTTGAAGAAGTCAAACTATTTATATAATTAGCTGCATAAAAAATTGTTTTCCATGCACCTATAACAAAATTGGTTGTAAATTGAATGGTAAAAAAGACTAGAAAAATGTTTATAAAAATTATAGAACATAATGTTAATAATCTTATTATATGTCAGGAACTCTTAAAAATCAGTAAGAGAAATACCTAACATTCTTCTAGAAGACATGACGAAGAACAAAAAAAAATTAATTCACTACTGAAAAAATAAACAGAACATATGGGAAACAGCTGATCACATTTTAAATCAAAGATATGAAACTCTATGTCAAAAAGATGATATTTTTAGTGTGTCCAGTTGGCTAGAACTCACTTTTATATTACTCTTTTCCCCTCTACCACCAGACCAAAATAGTAGCTGTTCCTTCATCCTGATCCTAAAATGCAGAAGACATGAAACAGGGCCAAAGCTGGCCCTTAGCCAACATGTTCATGACAGAGAAATAAAGGCTGGTAATCACAGGCCACTGTGATTTCAATAGTTACAAATGTCCACAGTATGACTTAGCAAAACCTGACTGATAGAATAATGATAAATGCAGAGATAATGAATGATTGAAATGAATTATAATATTGAAGTCAAGAATTTATTAACTGGTATAAGAGAAAAATAGGCAATATAAATTCACAAACAACAGGAAGCTAAGCAGGGTCGGGCCTGGTTAGTATTTGGATGGGAGATAAATCCACAAACAAAATGTGAGAATAATTCAATTTTATTAGTAAGTATTCTTCGATTACATTTTGTTGATTGGCACATTGGATCATTGGATTTTTATTTAAGTAAAGAACCATTTCAAAATCAAATGGGTTTCTTTTCTTTCATAGTTTTTAAGACAGGGAAGATTTCCAAGAGAGTGGGGGATGGAAGAGAGAATTGGGGAGGATAATCCTCTGTAAAGCGGAAAGTATATTTGGGTAGGTACAGGAGGTACAGATCAGGGCAGCAGGTTGAATGCTGAACTAGATCATCGACAGAGTTTCAACACAAACCCAAGGCATGAGCATCTCACTGATGTCACTTATCATGTTTTACACAGGGATTTTCAGTAAAGTGCATGCATAGACTAAATGTTAATAATACCTAGAAAATATATTTTGAATCTAATGAAAATAACCTTTGGCTCTATACAGTTAGAACCATAGGCTCTCTGGATGAGAAGGGATTTCAAATGCCATTTGCTATCTCAATATTATTTTGGTGACTTTCTTATACAACTTTATCAGAATCAAAATTTATGAACCAAAATTTTTGTTTTGACATTTTCAGAACCATGAGTGTTATAAATTAATACTATGTCTTCCACATCTTAGTAAACATAATGGTTGAAAGGTATAAAAAAGAAGCACTTTTAGCATGAAATCCATGATTATCAAAAAACATCAAGAATGATGGTAAATATTTTCAACATTCGCTTCTTCTTTTTGTAATATGTCATTATTATCATAAAATGAATATATTGGCTGTTAAATAGTACTGCATAGGTTCCAATTTACCACAGGTTAGATAGCATTTAATAAAAACATAACAGGCTGGTCATGGTGGTTCATACTTGTAATCCCAACACTTTGGAAGGCCAAGGCTCAAGGATTGCTTGAGGCCAAGAGTTTGAAGTTACAGTGAGCTACAATTGCATCACTGCACTGCAGCCTGGGTGACAGAGAGAGACAATGTCTCTATTATAAAAAAATTAAAATTCAAACAGTAAATTATTTTTAAAAATTTAAAAACCATAACAAATAACATGTAGAAAACCTTCACATGTTTATCTTATTTAATCAGGTGTTGGGAGTTTCTCCAACCCACAGAAGATTACACTGAATATTTAAAATATGAAACACTGATTCTGAGAACCGAGCCATTTTATTTTAGGTTTGTTAATAAAATAGACTCTAGGAGAATTACAAGGCTCACCATTTTGCATACTTGTTAAATGAAGAAAAAACCTTGTGGCTAGTGGTTAGAAATGCCCTTCACAAAAAAGTGATGCAGATTTATTAAAAATATTAGGTATTAAAAATAACCACAGGAAGCATAATTTAGTGAAATGCCTTTAAAAATAAGTAAAGATACGCTATTGAAAAAATGACATATGAGACGTATCTTAACGAAGATAATGGAAAACATTTTAGTTGGAAAACCTGCTGACCTCATGAAGTGGGCTTAATATCAAAATAGGATGAAGTTGGAGGATAATTAACAACAAAACTGCGTAACTGTTAAATAAGAGATGGTGAGAAATAACACTAGGCATTAAACTTTCGTTTGCTGATGGCTATATAGATTGGGTGGATAAAAGACAAAATATTATATTGAGACCTGGCATGATCCACATTCTGGGTCAAGGTTTACAGATATATGTTATCATTTGGGAGTTCTATTCTCAGAGGTATTATTGAGCTTGATGGAATGGGGCTTACTTGATATAGGAGGGTATACCTTGTTTAAAAAGGATATGAGGATAACAATAAATGTCACAAATACAGATGTCTATAACAAACCATACAAATAAGGTGAAAGGAGATTAGAAAGCACCTAAGAAAAGCAGAAAAAACACCTAATCATTGTGTATGTCTGGATTATATACCTATCTTCCAGACCTAAGATATGGATGACATTTCCCTGATACAGATGGGAAAGGAAGAAGTAAAACCCTCTCTATTTACAGGTGAGATGATTTTTGTATATAGAAAATCCTAAGAATCCACTAAAAAATTATTAGAACTAATAAATATGCTCAGCAAGTTTGCTGAATACAAGATCAATACACAAAAATTATCTTTCTATACATTTGCAACAATCCACATATAAACTTAAGAGTCCTATCACAATAGCATTAAAAAGGATAAAATTCTTAGGAAAAAATCATCAAGTAAGTATAAAATTTATACTCTGGACTACAAAACATTGTTGAAACAAATTAAAGAAGATCTAAACAACTGAAAAAACATTCTATGTTCATGAATATAATGACTTAACATTGTTAATATGCCAATATTCCTCAAACTGATCTACTACTCTTATTAGAATTGCAGCTGACTTTTTTGTAGAAATTGAGAAGCTGAAGCTGATTCTAAAATTCAGTGTATTACAAGGAACTGAGAATAACTAAAACAATGTTTGTTTTTTAATTTCAGAGTATTACAGGGGTATAAATGCTTTGGTTACATAAGTTACCTTCGCATCACCCAAGTCAGTGCTATAAGTGTGCTCATCCCCCAGACAGCACGCATGGCATCCATTAGGTGTGAATTTACCCATTCCCACCTCACCCCTCCCACCTGCCTGACACCCTATGAATGTTATTTACCATATGTGCACATTAGTGTTGATTGATTAGCACCAACTTAATTGTGAGTACATGTGGTGTTTGTTTTTCTATTCTTGTGATACTTCACTTAGAAGAATGGGCTCCATCTCCATCCAGGATAATACGAGAGGTAGTTCACCATTTTTTTATGACTGAGTAGTACATCATGATAGACATATACCACATTTTATTAATCCATTCATGTACTGATGGGCATTTGGGTTGTTTCCACATCTTTGCAATTGTCAATTGTGATGCTATGAACATTCTAGTGCAGATGTCTTTTTTATAGAATGTCTTTTGTTCTTTTGGGTAAATGCCCAGGAATGGGATTGCTGGATCAAATGGTAGTTCTACTTGCAGCTCTTTGAGGCATCTCCATACTACTTTCCACAGAGGTTGTACTAGTTTGCAGTCCCACCAGCAGTGTATGAGTGTTTCTATCCCTTCACATCCACGCCAACATTTGTTGACCTGGGACTTTTTGATAAAAGCCATTCTCACTGGAGTTAAGCGAATCCTGTTGTGGTTTTGATTTGCATTTCCCTGATGATTAGAGATGTTGAGCATTTTTGCATATTTTTCTTAGCCATTAGTCTATCTTCTTTTGAAAAGTTTCTGTTCATGTCCTTTGCCCACTTTTTAATGAGATTGTTTGATTTTTTCCTTACTGATTTTCCTGAGTTCTATATAGATTATAGTTATAAGCCTTTTATCAGATGTATAGTCTGCAATTATTTTCTCCCATTCTGTAGGTTATCTATTCACTCTAATGATAGTTTTCTTGGCTGTGCAGAAGCTTTTTAATTTGATCAGGTCCCATTTATTTTTATTGTTGTGATTGCTTTGGGGATCTTCTTCATAAATTCTTTGCTTAGGCCAATGTCTATAAGCGTTTTTAGAACATTTTCTTCTAGGATTCTTATGGTTTCATGCCTTAGGTTAAGTCTGTTAGCCACTGTGAGTTGCTTTTTGTGAGAGGTGAGAGGTGCACATCCTGTTTCAGTCTTCTACATGTGACTAATCCAATTTTCCCAGCACCATTTACTGAATAGGAATTCTTTTCCCCAGTGTGTGTTTTTGTCTGCTTTGCCACCTGCTGACAGGGAGGTCAATTTGCACACCCTTTCACTGCATTTCTGACTCATCATACAGGGTGTGATTGATTCTCACCCAGAAGCACCACCTACTGGCTCAGAGATTAAACTGTGCATGTCATAATCTAAACAAAAGAAAATCCAAAAGTAAGGCAACAGCTGCTCCAGATGAGAAGAAATCTTCAAAAGAACTCCATAAGTATCAACAATCAAAGTGAAAGGACAACCCCCAAAAGGGAACACCAGCTCTCAAGCAATGGATATCAACCAAAATCAGAATATTAAGATGATGGATAAAGAATTTCAAACATGGATTAGAAGGAAACTCAATGAAATGCAAGATAAAACGGAAACCCAACACAAAGAAACCACAAAAACAATGCAGGAAATGAATGAAAAATTCACTAAAGAAATTGAAATATTAAAGAAAATTCAAACAGAACTTCTGAAAATAAAAAATTGAATCAAGGATTTACAAAACACAATGGAAAGCGTAAGAATAGGGTAGATCAGGCAGAAGAAATAATCTCAGAGCTTGAAGACAACACCTTTAAATTAAACAGATCAGTCACAGAAACAGAGCAGAGAAGTAAGAGGAACAAGCAAAGCCTACAAGAAATGTGGGATTATGTGAAGAAGCCTAACATAAGAATCACAGGCATCCCTGAGAGTGAAGAAGAAAATACACAAGGGTTAGATAATTTATTTGAGGGAATAATTGAGGAAAATTTCCCTAGCCTTGCTAGAAATCTAGATATCCAGGTGCAAGAAGCTCAAAGGACTCTTGAGAGATTCATTGCAAAGAGGCAAACACCATGACACATAGTTATCAGACTGGCCAAAATAAACATGAAAAAGGCACTCCTACCAACCGTAAGGCAAAAGCAGTAGGTAACTTACAAAGGAAAACCCATCAGACTAACTGTAGACTTCTCAACTGAGACCTTACAAGCCAGAGGGGACTGAGACCTCATTCTGAGTCTTCTTAAACAGAATAATGCCCAGCCCAGAATTTTGCATCCTGCAAAACTAAGTTTTGTATATGAGGGGGAAATAAAGTCTTTCACAGACAAGCGAACACTGAGGGAATTTGTCAAGGCAAGATCTGCCCTGCAGAAAGTACTCAGAACTACATTATACATGAATCAACACAATAAACAATCTCCAGTATAACATCACCCAAAAATTAAAGGTCAAAGGCCAGATACCACAACAGTTCAAGAGATAAAACAAAGCAACAAAGTTCAACTCAACAGGATGAACACAAATCTGCCCCACTTATCAATTCTTTCAATAAATGTGAATGATTTGAACTGCCCACTAAAGAGACATAGATGGACCAAATAGATAAATATATACAAATCAAGTATTTACTATCTTCAGGAAACACATCTAACCCACAAGGACTCATTCGGACTCAAGGGGAAGAGATGGAAAACAATGTTCCATGCAAATAGAAACCAAAAGAAAGCTGGTATAGCAGTGCTCATATCAGATAACTTAGTCTTCAAATCCACAAAAGTAATGAAAGACAAAGATGGTCATCATATAATGATAAAGGGAACAATTCAACAAGACATAACAATTATAAATATTTACACCCCTAACACAGGTGCTCCTAGATTTACAAAGCAAATCGTACTTGATCTACAAAATGATAAACAGCAGCACTGTAATACCTGGGGATTTCAACACCCCTCTGACAGAACAGGACAGATCTTCCAAACAGAAAATAAAGAAACACTGGACTTAAATGGGACTCTAGAACAAATGGGCCTAACAGATATTTACAGAACATTCTACCCAAACACCACTGAATATACATTCTTCTCATCAGCTCATGGGGCATTCTCTAAGATTGACCACATCCTACACCACAAAACATGTCTCAACAAATTTAAAAAAAAAATAGGAATTATACCATGCACCTTCTCAGACCACAGTGCATTAAAATTAGAAATCAACTCCAACAATCAATAACAAAAGAAGTATACAAAAGATTAATGAAACAAAAGTTGGTTCTTTCCAAAGATAAAAGTGACATGCCTCTCACTAGGTTAACCAGAAGCAGAAAAGAAAGGACTCTAATAAATTCAGTCAGGAACAAAAAAGGAGAAATTATAACTGATACAACAGAAATACAAAATATCATCTCTGAATAGTATAAAAATGTTTATGCACATAAACCTGAAAACATGGAGGAAATGGACAAATTCTTAGAAATGCACAGCCTCCCTAGGCTCAATCAGAAAGACACAGAATTCCTGAACAGACCAATATCAAGTACTAAAATAGAAAGAGCAATAAAA
The DNA here is from genome assembly GCA_963575035.1 of Avahi laniger. NCBI lineage: Eukaryota > Metazoa > Chordata > Mammalia > Primates > Indriidae > Avahi > Avahi laniger. The sequence goes on along the minus strand of CAUYSK010047205.1, from coordinate 5,183 downwards.
AACCTAGAAAAGAAAATATCAGGCAAAATGGTTTCACACCTAAATTTTACCAGACTTATAAAGAAGAACCGGTGCCTATCCTGCAGGAATTATTTCACAACATAAAGAAGAAAGGAATCTTCCTCAATACATTTTACAAAGCCAACATGATGATGATACCGTCTATCATCACTTCTATTCAACACAGTACTGGAAGCCCTAGTCAGAACAATCAGACAAGAGAAGGAAATCAAGGGTATTAAATGGGGACAGAAGAAGTCAAACTATCACTCTTTGCTGACAATATGATCTTATATCTAGAAAACCCCAGAGATTCTGCCAAGAGACTACTGAAAATTGATAAATAAATTCAGCAAAGTCTCAGATTACAAAATCAATGTCCACAAATCAATAGCATTCATATATGCCAACATCAAATTGAGAACAAAATCAAAGATTCAATACCTTTCATGATAGCAACAAAGAAAATAAAATACAACTAAGGAGGTGAAAGGTCTCTACAGGGAGAACTACAAAACTCTTAGGAAGGAAATAGCAGAGGACGTAAATAGATGGAAAATCATACCATGATCATGGGTCAGCAGAATCAATATTGTTAAAACAATCTTGGTAAAGAAGGATAAAGTAAGAAGAATCATACTTCTCAATTTTAAAACTTACTACAAAACAATAATCAAAACAGTGTGGTACTGGCATAAGGATAGACATATAGACCAATGGAATAGAATTTAGAATCTGGAAATAAATCCACACATCTATGGTCAACTGATTTTTGACAAAGTTGCCAAGGCCATTCAATGGGGAAAGAAATGGTTGGAACAACTGAATAGCCACATGCAAAAGAATAAAATTAGATTCTTACTTCATCCCATTTCCAAAAATTAACTTAAAATGGATCAAAAACCTAAGTGTGACAGCTAAAACTGAAAATCTCAAAAGAAAATATAGGGATAAATCTTCATTACCCCAGATTTGGCAAAGGATTCTTAGATATGAATGACAATAAAAGCATGAGAAACCACAAAAAAAATAGATAAATTGGACTTCATTGAAATTAAAAACTTTATACTTCAAAGGACATCATCAAAAAATATTTTCTCCACATCCCAAGTGCCCATCAATACATGAGTGGATTAATAAAATGTGATATATGTATACCATAGAGTACTACTCAGCCATAAAACATGGTAAACTAATGCCTCTTGTATTAACCTGGATGGAACTGAAGACCATTCTTCTAAGTGAAGTATCACAAGAATGAAAAAACGAACATCACAGGTACTCACCATTAAATTGGATCTAATCCAACAACACTTACGTGCACATATGGAAATAAAACTCATCGGAACTCAAGCAGGTGGGAGGGGGAGGAGGGGATGAGTAAATCCACACCTAACAGGTATAATGCACACTATCTTGGTGATGGGCACACTTATAACTTTGACTCAACCGTACAAAAGCAACTTGTGTAACCAAAACATTTGTACTCCCGTAATACTCTGAAATAAAAAAAAACATTTTCTCAGAACAAGAGAAAATATTTTCATATCATATATGTGATAAGGGACTTATATCTATCAGAATATATAAAAAACTCCTACAACTCAACATTGAAAAGACAAATGACACAATTAAAAAGAGAAAGAATCTGAATCAATATTTCTCATGTCCTTTTGCCACTCTACTCCCTTTAAGAAGTAATTTCTTACCCTATCAAGACAAGCTACTCCTGGCCAGGTGTTGTGGCTCACTCCTGTAATCCTAGCACTCTGGAAGGCCAAGGTGGGTGGATCGTTTGAGCTCAGGAGTTCAAGACCAGCCTGAGCAAGAGCAAGACCCTGTCTCTTCTAAAAAAATAGAAAGAAATTAGCTGGACAACTAAAAATATATATATGTAAAATTAGCTGGGCATGGTGGCGCATGCCTGTAATCCTGGCACTCTGGGAGGCTAAGGAAGGAGGATTACTTGAGCTCAGGAGTTTGAGACCACCCTGAGCAGGAGCGAGACTCTGCCTCTACTGAAAAAATAGAAATAAATTATATGGACAACTAAAAATATATAGAAAAAATTAGGCGGGCATGGTGGCACATGCCTCCAGTCCCAGCTACTCGGGAGGCTAAGGCAGAAGGATCGCTTGAGCCCAGGAGTTTGAGGTTGCTGTGAGCTAGGCTGATGCCATGGCACTCTAGCCCAGGAAACAGAGCAAGAGTCTGTCTCAAAACAAACAAACAAACAAAAAACACAAAAAGACAAGCTACTCCTTCAAGTTCTTAAGTTCTTTCATAATTAAGCCATACTCCAACTCTTCATTATTCTACACAGCCAAGTCTTTGGAAATGTCATGTCCTTTTATAGGCAAAAGAAGTGAAAAATATCATGCAGCATCTACCAATGTCTAAAAACCCTTAGTGATTTTATTTTTCGCTAGTCCTCTGAATAGATGGATAACCTCTCTGGTCCTCACCAACTTTCCAAAGAGAAAGACAGTTTAAGCCTCACTTTCTTCTCCTCACAGGGATCTGGATTCTTTCTTTTCTAACCTCTTTCTTTAACTGAACTATATATTGTGTTGTATGGTCCTTTAATTAATCATAGACCTACATTATTGTCACCTCTAAGAGATTTGTTTTTTGAAGATAGGAGTTATTCATTTTACTTCTATTTTATAACTCACAGTGCTATGTGAATCAAAAATTCAATCAACTTTTTTTATTGAGTGATATTCTATATTATTGGCTTTGATGTTGCATAATGAATTATCACAAAACTATTAATACTGTTAAAAATAGCAGTATGAAAGAGAATACCTCTAAATTAGAGGATTACTATAATGTGTCATAAAATGAAATATATCTTAGGACAGCCTAGAAACAACTCTTATTAAAATATTAGTTCCAAATTTCACAAATAACCAGCACTTTAATTTCTACAAGAATGCAGATTGGATAGAGAGGCTGATACTGGGTTCTAAGTTGGCGCCCTATTCCTTCGGCATAATAACTCTCTAGGTCACTCTGGGAAGCCACATGTTATTTTGGCATTTCTTTGGATTTATAATACAAACAGCACATTATTTCCAGTGCCCAGACTGTCTGAAATAAGTAAAAATTCTGCCTCAGTGTTGCAGGTGGTTAATGATTGGTCGAACCCTAATCAGGCAAGAAGGCAGTTTAGTCTTTCCACAATGCCCAACCTAATGCAAGATGGCTAGAAACTGACCTAGAGGGTTCCATAAAAACAGGAACTGACTTGAACCTCATTTAAGTATAAGCCAAATATCATGATGAGCTTTGAAATAATTCAAACCCCACCTTTCTTTATTAGTTCTGTTTGTCTTTCTTGTTGTTGCTGTTGTTTTTAATATCCTTTTACCTTTTCTGGGTTCTAGTATAAACTGGAAGTGACAGAAAAACAACATAAATACTGCATTGTATTTATGGCCTAACCAGAGAGGAAAGCACTGGAAATACCATGACATTGCAATTAAAGTCCATCAAATTACAATTCCTGCAACAAAGAAGAATACAAATAATAAGACAGTAGCCAGTGAAGCTTTGACAGGGACTAAATCTGAGGCCCACTAGTAGAGTTTTTAAAAAGTGCACATATATAAAAATTTGGAAATGGAAAAGAAAAAAAGAAACAAAACTGTTAATTTAGGAATGATTGAAAGGCAGAGTTGTGAGCATATGTAAATGAAATCTACTCCAAATCCCAGAATCCATTTAACTATTAATATCAATGCCTCTCCTGTTAAAGTTTTTGGTTACTGCTAAGCAGAAGTGGATGTTTTTGTTTTCATTCCTTGACTCTGACCAATGACTTGAAAACATAATATAAAGATGACTTTGAAAAGTGGAAGAGAAAAACAATAAGGACCTGGGGAATCTACAACCAGAACAAATGATTTCTGAATGATGGAGGCTGAATCTTACAAATTGTAGCTGAAGGCAGATTTTCAATATGGTCAACAAACCAGAGTATATGGAGCAACTACCATGTTATCAGCACCATGCAGACTGTGGACCAAATGACTGGGGATTTTGGTTCTGGTAACTGAACCAGGAATAACAGCTTTGGGAGAAAAATTGTGGATTTTATCTTAGAAACAGTATGTGTTGAGATGTACTCAGTAAACAGTTAGATATTCAGAGCCTGGGAAAAAGCTGAGAGTGAGACAGAGGGGGGTTCATTGAAGCGATAAAGGTAAATAAAATCTGGAAAGAGAAGAAGGTGATAACGGAACTACACATGACATTTATTAGGTGGACTGGATGACACAGAGAAACCAGAGAGTGTCCAGTGCCAGCTTCATGGGCGTATGGCCTGTGCAGAGTAACGAGGCTCCACACTCAGAAGGGCTCCAATGTGCATGTCCACCTTCCTTGCCTCCCCTCTCACACATGACGTCTCGTGAGCACAGAATTCCAGTGGACTCGCAAGGTGTGGCAATTCAGCAAGACTGAAAGTGAGTCCAAGGGAAGCATACTCCATCTTAGACTGAGTAAGGAGATGTGGAGTGGGGGGCTGGGAGCTGAAAGCCTGGAGAGACCATACTTTCTGTTCAAACCGGAACTTGCTGGTTTGAAAAAAAATCAATGTCGTTCTAAGCAACATGAATGACTGAGAAACCCTATCATATTTTTTCTTACTTGTGTTACTGTCCTGTTTTAACCAACCACTTATACTGAAAACGATGACATAGAAGAAAAGGGAAAGATAATAAAACCCACAGTTGCTTCTCCTTTTAGTCTTTCCTAACTCATCAGTAAGCTGACCATAGAGAGTAGAATCTGTTCATGTCAATAAGTGAACTAAAAAAGAGTGGAGTTTGTTTTGTGCAGTGATTCTACTGTTCTGGTAAGAATGAAATACATATGTACATATGCACATATGAACTACAAAATAATAATTGCTTCATTTTGGTGATTCCACATATGAGCTAAATGTTTTTTATTATTTTTTTTGTTTGTTTTTTATTTCAGCATATTATGGAGGTACAGATGTTTAGATTGCGTATGTTGCCCGTGCCCCCCCGCCTCCCCCCTAAGGAAATATCAGTGTTTTATTCTAAATGAGTCCTAGTTACTAGTTTACATTTTTCATTTCTGAAAATTTGGGCAACTTTTAAATTACTTTAAGTAAGCAGAACCCAATTTAAAAAATTAAATTTCATTTGGAG
>CAUYSK010047203.1:0-18074 GCA_963575035.1 Avahi laniger | reverse complement strand
GAAGCTTTATTTACCATAGTGTGACCTTGAAGTTGTAGTTGTGTTGAGGACAGTGGAGCAGAAAGATAGCAGCCTACATTCCTGGGAAGATAATGAGGCCTCCATATCACCTTTGACCACCTATTCCCACATTTATTTTAGATGAGAGAAGGATTAACATATATTTTTCCACAACCAGAGATATTTTGAGTCTTTTATCTTATATAGGGTGTCCCAAAAGTCACCATACATAGGGAAAATGGGAAATTGTAGCTAAATGTAACTTTATTTAAAAAATATTCATTACAAAATTTTCCTTTTGTGTGGAGATTTTGGGGACACCCTATAGAACAACCAAACCTAATCATGCCCCAGCTCTGGTTGTGTGACAATGACCAGTACAGACCAGATTCCTGCTATTAGGAGATATACCTCCTAGTGGAGGGAAAGAGAAATAATAAACAAGTAAATAAGCAGAAGAACACCTTTCCAGTAGAGACAGGTGCAATAAGAAGTGCTGCTTTGTGCAGAAGCAGACATTGGAGCTGTGGCCTGCCAGACAACAAGGAGCTACACATGAAGATTTGGTCTAAGCCCCTGGGGCTGAGAAATCAGACAGAACAAAAGGCCTGAGATAGAACAGAAAGATTGCCAGTGTGTCTGGAATGCAGAGTGACAGAGGGCAGTAAATAAAGAAACAAACGTTCCCTGCCTTACACACTATCTGGAGGATGGACACACTTGTAACTCTGACTTGGGCAGGGCAAAGGCAATATATGTAACTGAAATATTTGTACCCCCATAATATTTTGAAATAAAAAAAAATAAAAAATAGAAAGTTACATATAGGGCCTGAATCAGACAAGGCTCTTTAGGCCAGGACAGTTATTGGAATTCTTTTCTAGGGAACTTGAAAAACACTGAATATTTTTTTTTAAACAACAGAATAAGTGGTCTGGTTTTTTAACTCATTTTTTAATTTACTTTTTAATTCATACTTTTGTGGATCATTTAATGCATAAAACAGGAGTAAGAAAACTATTTGCAGTAGTCTAAGTGAGAAAGAATGGTAGGTTCGACTCAGATGGAAGCAATCTAGATGAAGATGGACATGTAGTTTTAGATAAAGCATTGGGTAAATGGAAGGGATATTACAATAGTTAACTAACCTTGTAGCATTGATTTTTTTTATCAGATTATAAGTCATTATTAGTCTTTGTCTTTACCCAGCAGAGATCAGGACCTAGAGGGAGTGGGAGAATTATAGATAAACAATGACAGGTGGACAGAAAAGGTTCAGAGCATGGGACAGTGTGTGAGAAGACTGAGGACAGCTAAGAAACAGTCTTAGGATGCTGAGCAAAGAAAGAATGATGGGAGCACCCCAAAGGGTTTTATGATCAGGCAGAAAAAGGAGGACAAAGCAGAAACTAAAGGAGACATGGAAGAATGGGAATGTGTTCATTTCAAAATTTTATCCAAACTCTTATAGAAAGTACTTTAGCTGACAGGGTAAAGATTTCACAGAACTGGAGAAAGAGATTTTCTGTTATCTTCTGGACAATAATAGCTCTCATTATTTTAAATAAAATGAGTCATTTACTTTTATTGATGTTTTATTCATGATATATACCTATCACATTTACTTTTCCTCCTAATATTCCTATTTTTTAAAAAATAATACTACATATTGCCAATCACATAGGTTCAATTTATAATTTGTTTTTTATTTAAAAAAGCTTCATTTTTTAAAATCTGTAAATGTACTATATATGCATTATAAAAACATCTAAGATGTTAAGACATATAAAGTTGGAAATATCTATAATTTCATTACCTAATGGCTACATTCCTTTTGAATTTTTGAATATTTTTATACAGTTGGGATCACACCATTTTTAAATGTTTAGTTTATCCTTTGTTTCATATACATTATCAAATAAACATAGTTCTGTGCTTTTAAAATGTTTTATTAAACTAACTTTAGTAAAATATATTTAATTAAATTTTGCTTTAATTTTTAGTTAGTATTTTAATTGCATGACCACTACACAGTTTTCTTATCACTTCCTGAATCTTGAATATTTAAGTTTTTCACTTTAATAAATAATACTGAGATAACCATCTTAGTATAAAAATCTTACTTCATTTCAAGATTATTTCCTTAAGTTTGATTCCCAAAACAGTATTATTGAGACAGATTTGTAGGCTTTTTCAAGCCTATTTTGGAATTATCTTTGACTCTGTTTTACTGCCTTCTGTCTCATAACTAAGCCGTAAACTCCACTTCTGCCCACTTCTCCACTGAGACTCCACTTCTGGGTCTCAGATCAGGCCCACCTCTTCCTTCCCACTGATGCTACTCTAGTCAAGACCTGAACTACATGTGCAGCATAATTCTTGCAATAGTCTCTCCTCTGAACTCCCTAATTCATCCTCTTCCCACTAAAATCAATCCTAATCAACCATATATATATATGTGGTGTGTGTATATACATATATAATAGGTAGTATGTGTGTGTGTATATGCACTATCACCAGATTAATATTTCTCAAATATGTCTTCGCTACCACTTCTCTGCTCAAAAACCTTCTCATTGATTCAGCATCAACTACTTAACTAAATACAAACACCTCATCCTGACAATCGAATATTAAGTGGCTCCTGGTACCTTTTCCAGAATTCCTTCTAGGTACTGTGTGTCCCAGCCTATATGTGGAACATGGACTGTTATGTCTTACTTCTGTCAAGAACTGTGAAGAATTTGAGATTTTCCCCGACTTGCTTACAATCTATTAAGTAAGCCTACAAAAGTGTCATGGATGCTGAAACTGTATTGCAAGAGTCTGGATCAGAGACAGGACCGTGTATTACTTACTGCAAGAACAGGAGCTGAAGTATCAGCATTTTTTGTGCCACCTCTTCAAGCCCCACTTCACACAGGTTGACATGAACAGGGCCAGACAATACTTATACTCAAAGTGGATTGTGTAACAGGAAGGGAACCTTGAGCTTAGGGAATTCAAACCTATTACAATGGACAGAGAGAATTCTTGTTCTTTGTTCCAAAAGAGAGACACTTGTCTCTATCTTGGAAATATGGTTCAGAAAAAAATGCTCATTAGTTACTTGCTTCCGAGACATGGAAAAACACAATAAACCCATGGGGAATTCTCTTCCAACAAATTTCAGATTCTACCTTCTGCCTAGAATATCATCTTCATAAGCTTTATTTTATCAATGATTATCATCTACTAACGTCATTTAAAATGGTTTTTCTGAAAACTGCCTTTGAGTAGCCAAAAATATATTCTCCCTTCTTTGGCAGTTCATAGCACCGTCTTTGTACCTCTTCTATTGAACTTGTCTTATTCCGTCTTTTATTATAGCATTTAGTCAACTAGATTTTTTGTAATCAACTAGATTGATAATTTCTTGTTTTTAGAGATAATCTTACTTAGCATTGTTTCTAGTAACACCTAGAGAAGATATTCAATAAACAAATAAACTGTGTAATATTCAGTAGTTACAATGAGAGGACTTTCATGACATATTGTTCTTCACAAAAATTAGTTCACCTGATTTCCCAATGTAATTTTGACTTGAAAATATTGGGGGGAGGGGTGGGGAATCAACTATTTGGCAGCAAAGACTGCAAATGAAAAGACACACACACGCAGATGCACACATGAGGCGGGAGGGGGCTTAATGACACCTGTATAAAACGGAGTTGTGAGTGATTCAAAATCACGGGTCAGTGTAAACTATGACATAGAGAAAAGTTGCAGAGTAGAGTTTGAGGAAACCAATTAGTAGTGGGAAGATAAGCACAGAGTTGCATAAAGAAGCAGAGATCTAGTTAAGGAATCCTAAGCTAAGATCCTACTGCTGAAGAACCTAGAGCTGCCTTGGATGGTGAACCACCGAATTTTGAGTTGTCATTTCAGTGGTGCTCTTGGTTCTTCACTGGTTAGTTTTGCTCTTCCCTTCTGCCCTTCTGATCTGAGACTCTTGGCTTGGCTGAGAATCGTTTTTCCCTTATTTTTCCTGTCACTGCCATAATCTCTGCATTACTTAAGACAACCTCTGGAGTCACATTCCCTTACAATCAAAAGGACCTGACATAGAAATAAATTGGATATAACCAGTGGTATGCTGTTAAGTGTTAACAACTGACTCTCCAAAGGAAAAAGGCCTTACTTTGTAACAATTATCAATTTTTATAGTGTAAATACTCCTACCATGGATAATTTCAAGCTAGCAACATAATGTTGCCCGGCAGTACAAAATTGAGAAGAGATGTGCATAGTCAGTTCTCAAGAGCCTATGTGAACTGACTCCAGCGTATCACTGGATGAAATATTAAAGCTAAGCATGTAGATCTTGTTTTTTTTTTTTCTTAAACTTTCCTTATAAAATTCAGTAACTACTTTCTGAGTTATTACTTCTAAAATATAGTTTTACTGTCACGTGGATGTTACCCCCTTACTCACGTCCTGCTATTTTATGCCAACTAAACAATTTATAAGATAATTTAATTTTCTTTTACATTTTGAAGATGCGCATTATTTTATGTTCTATATTTTTCTCCACTTAGTGTGTTTTGAATTGTTGTATTATAAAAACTGCTTTACTAACTTTCAAATTGAAAGCCTTCAAATGAAATTGGAAAACCTATATAAGTGCTTCAGTGCCTTAAAGTTGCCCTATGCTATAAACAGTGATATGAAATTATTGTAGTACTTTTTTTTTGTTATAAGTGTGCCTCTCTTTATAAGTAGTGAGGACTCTGAACTTACAAAGTAGAAAGTAATTTAAAATTATTGGAGTGCTTCAGGTTTTTAGGAGACCTTCATTCTTTCAAATTAGAGTTCCAATTTGTGAAGTGCTCCAGTAACTTTAAATTGCTGAATGCTGGAGACTCAAGTTTCTGGTACAGAGCTCCTTACCCCAGCAATACTCCTAATAAAGTATTAAAAGTTCTTCAAATAATTCACAGAAGACATGGCCAGATTATTTATTTCATATTTTTTGGATTTGCAATTAAGAACAAACTTAAATGGTATATGTGAAGAATAAAAGTAGATCCATGCTGTAAACTTTTTTGTATTTGTAATACATCTTTGCATTCCTTAGCCCTTTCAAACATATTTATTTGGAAAGACAAAATAAACTGCTGTTTATTGCATTTTCTTCCTTCTATAAAGTATGACATTAGGGAATAAATATCTACATGTTGACATGCTTTTTCTTTTTCTTTGACTCAGTATATACAGGCTAAGCAAAACTGAATAATTCATATTACAAGCACACTGGTGATAAACATGTATTTTATTTTAAAATAGAACCTGAAAAGCTAAGATATCAAATTACATGTATTTATGCCTAGAAATGTTTTTCTTTTGCTGAATATATGAGGAGATAGAAGGTTCTATGGAATTTATTCTTTTTTCCTCAATGACTTCAGATTAGGAGGAAAAAAATCACAATATTTGACATTTTCAAAAGTAATCCTTTATATTAAAAGATGAATTAATATATGTATACACATGTTTACCTGCACAAAGAGTGAAAAGTTATATTTGGCTTGAAATAACTAATTTTAACGAATCATAACCTGGGCTTCAATGGATAAAACCTGAACATATAATGATTTTATTTTTAACTGAGAGGGATTGGTCTCATCACGGTCAAAGAGATTCTCCAATAGTGTTATAGAGAATAGAAATATTATGCTGACCAAATGGATTATGTATATTTTTTTAAATTTCAAAATAATAACGGAGTATAAATGTTTTTGTTACATGGGTAATGCTTGTATAATGCTTAAATCAGGGCTTTTGGTGTGCCTGTCACCAGAATAGTGTTCATTGCACGCAATAGTTAAGTTTTTATCCCTCACTCCCTTGCCACCCTCCCCGCTTCGTGCCTTCCAATGTCCTTTATATCTCTTAGTGCTTGTGTGTACCCATCATTTAGATCCCACTTATTAGTGGGAACATGTGGTGTTTGGTTTTCCATTCCTGAGATACTTCACTTAGGATAATGGTGTCCAGTTCCATCCAAGTTACTGCAAATGACATTATTTCATCCCTTTGTATGGCTGAGTAGTACTCCATGGTATATATATATGCCCCATTTCCTTTATCCACTAGTGAGCTGATGAGCACTTAAGTTGGCTCCACATCTTTGCCATTGTGAATTGTGCTGTGATAAACATTTCAATTCAGGTGTCTTTTTGATAAAAATGACTTCTTTTCCTTTGGGTAGATACCCAGCAGTGGGATTGCTGGACGGAATGGTAGGTGTACATTTACTTATCTGAGGGATCTCCATACTGTTTTCCATAGAGATTGTACTAATTTTAAGTTCCATCAACAGTGTATAAGAATTTCTTGCTCTCTAGATCCACGACAGCATCTATTGTTTTTGACTTTTTAATAATGGCCTTTCTGATAGGGGTAAGGTGGTATCTCATTGTAGTTTTAATTTGCATTTCCTTAATGATTAGTGATAGTGAGTATTTTCTCATATGCTTGTTGGCTATTTGTCTATCTTCTTTCGAAAAACTTCTATTCATGTCTTTTGCCCACTTTTTGATAAGATTATTTGTTTTTTCCTTGCTGATTTGTTTGAGTTCTTTGTAGATTCTGGATATTAGTGCTTCATTGGATGTATAATTTGCAAACTTGTTCTCCCATTCTGTAGGTTGTCTATTCACTCCATTCATTATTTCCTCTACTGTGGAGAAGCTTCAATTGAGTTAAGTCCCATTTATTTATTTTTATCGTGTCTGTATGTGCCTTTGGGGTCTTAGTCATACATTCTTTGCCTAGGCAATGCCTAGAGGAGTTTTTCCTGTTTTCTTCTAGAATTTTTATAATTTCATGCCTTACATTTAAGTCTTTTATCCATCTTGAATTACTTTTTGTATATGGCAAGAGATAGGGGTCCTGTTTCATTCTTCTGCATGTGGCTGTCCAATTTTCCAAGCACCATTTGTTGAATAAGGCCTCCTTTCCCCAGTGTATTTTATTGTCTGCTTTGTTGAAGATCAGTTAGTTGTAGCTGTATGGTTTTATTTCTGGATTCTCTCTTCTGTTCTATTGGTCTATGTCTCTACATTTATTTATTTATTTATTTATTTATTTATTTATTTATTTATTTTTTGAGACAGAGTCTCACTCTTTTGCCCGGGCTAGAGTGCCGTGGCCTCAGCCTAGCTCATGGCAACCTCAAACTCCTGGGCTCAGGTGATCCTTCTGCCTCAGCCTCCCGAGTAGCTGGGGCTACAGGCATGCACCACCATGGCCGGCTAATTTTTTCTATATATTTTTAGTTGTCCGATTAATTTCTTTCTAATTTTAGTAAAGACAGGGTCTCACTCTTGCTCAGGCTGGTCTGGAACTCTTGAGCTCAAACAATCTGCCCACCTCGGCCTCCCAGAGTGCTAGGATTACAGGCATGAGCCACCGTGCTCGGCCGTGTCTACATTTATACCAGTACCATACTGTTTGGTTACTAAAGACTTGTAATATAGTTTGAAGTCAGGTAATGTGATGCCTCCAGCTTTGTTCTTTTTGCTTAAGATTACTTTGGCTATTTGGGATCTTTTTTGGTTCCAAATGAAGCTTAGGATTATTTTTTTTCTAGATCAATTAACTATGACACTAGTATTTTGATGGAGATTGCATTGAATTTGTAAATCACTTTGAGCAGTATGGACATTTTAATGATGTTGATTTTGTCAGTCCACGAATGAAGGATGTTTCTCCACTTGTTTTTTTCCTCTGATTTCTTTCATCAATGTTTTATAGTTCTTGTAGAGATCTTTCACCTCCTTGGTTAAGTATATTCATGAGTATTTTATATTCTTTGTAGCCATTTTGAATGGTATTGAGTCCTTGATTTTACTCTCTGCTTGACTGTTATTAGTATTTACAAATGCTACTGATTTGTGTACATTGGTTTTATAATCTCAGACTTTGCTGAATTTATTTATCAATTCTAGGACTCTTTTGGTGGAATCTTTAGGGTTTTCTAGATACAAGATCATATCATCAACAAATAGGGATAGTTTCACTTCCTCTTTCCTGATTTGGATTCCTTTTATTTCTCTCTCTTGCCTGATTGCTCTGGCTAAGATTTCCAATGCTATGTTGAATAGAAGTGGTGACAGTGGGCATCCTTGTCCTCTTCCAGTTCTTAGGGGGAATGCTTTCAATTTTTCCCCATTCAGTATGATGTTGGCTGTGTATTTGTCATATATAGCTTTTATAATTTTTAGATATGTTTCTTGTATGTTTTTTTGAGAGTTTTTATCATAGAAGGGTGTTGGATTTTAACAAACTCCTCTTCTACATCTGATGAGATGATCATATGGTCTTTGTTTTTATTTCTGTTGATGTGGTGAATCACGTTTATTGATTTCTGTATGTTGAGCCATCCTAGTGTCCCTGCAATGAAACCAAATTTATCATGGTGAATCATCTTTTTGATGTGCTTTTGAATTTGGTTTGCTAGTGTTTTGAGGATTTTTGCAACTATGTTCATAAGGGATACTGATTTGTAGTTTCTTTTTTGTTGTGTCTGTTTCTGTCTTTGATTTCAAGGTAATAGTGACTTCATAGAGTGTGTTAGGGAAGATCTCTTCCTTCTGAATATTATGGAGTAATTTCTGTAAAATAGGTACTGGTTCTTGTAGGTCAGGTACAATATGGCTGTAAGTTTTTCTGATCTGGACCTTTTCTTTTTGTGTGAGATTTTTTATTACTGTTTCAATCTCATTGCTTATTTTTGGTCTGTTCAGGATTTCTGTTTCTTACTGATCCAGCCTTGGAGGTTGTGTGTTTCTAGGAATTTATCCATTTCCTCTAAGTTTTCTAGTTTATTTGCATAGGGGTTTTTGTAGTATTCATGGATGATAATTTGTATTTCTGCAGTATCAGTTATAATGTCTCCTTTATCATTTCTGATTGAGTTTATTTGAGTTCTTTTTCTTCTCTTTCTGGTTAATCTAGCTAGTGGTCTATTGATTTTGTTTGTTTTTTCAGAGAACCAACTTTTTATGCCATTGATCTTTTGTATTTTTTTGTTATCCATTTCATTTAGTTCTGTTCCAAGATTTTTTATTTCTGTCATTCTGTTGGTTTTGGGTTTGGGTTTTCTTCTTTCTCTAGTATCTTGATATGTGACAATAGATTGTTAATTTATGATCTTTTTGTCTTTTCAATGTAGGCATTCAAGGCTATGAAATTTCCCCTTAGGACTACATTTTTTGTGTTTCATAGATTTTGAAAGCTTATGTCCCCTTTGTCATTAACTTTGAGGACACTTGATTTCTATCTTAATTTCATCATTAATTTAAGCATTGTTCAACAGCAGGTTGTTTAATTTCCATGAATTTGTGTAGATTTGAGTTTTTCTATTGGAATTGATTTCTAGTTTTATTCCACTGCCATCTGAGAGTATAAATGGCATGGTTTAATTTTTTTGAATTTTCTGTGATTTGTTTGGTGGCCTAAGATATTATCAATCCTGGAAAATATCCCATGTACTAATGAGAAGATTGTATATTTAGTAGTTTTGGAGTAGAATGTTCTGTAAATGTCTGTTAAGTCCACTTATTATAGAGTCCTATTTAAATCCAGTGTATCTTTATTCATTTTCTACTTCGATGACTGTCTAGTTCTGTCACTGGTGTATTGAAGTCCCTGGCAGTTAAGGTGCTACTGTTTATTTCTTTGCTTAGATCTAATAGAATTTGCTTTATGAATCTGGGAGCTCCTGTGTTAGGTGTATATATGTTTAGGATTGTTATGTCTTCTTGTTGAATTGTTCCCTTTATCAATATATAATGATCATCTTTCCTTTTTTTGACCATTGTTGATTTAAAGTCTATTTTATCTGATAAGAGAATGGCTACACCTGTTTGATTTTGGTTTCCATTTGCCTGGAATATTTTTTTCCATCTCATTACATCGAGTCTGTGTGGGATCTTGTGGTTTAAATGTGTTTCTTGAAGACAGAAAATACTTGAGCTGTGTTTTTTCATCCATTAGCCAGTCTGTGTCTTTTAAGTCAGGCATTCAGACTGTTAACATTGAGTGTTAGTATTGATATATGGAATGTCGTTGCGTTCACCATGTTGGATCATAACTTATTGTTTTCTCTCTTGTGCTATTGTTTTATAAGAGTTGTGAGCTTTAACTTTTGGGAGTTTTTACATTGGTGGGTATTCATTGTGCTATTCCATGTGTAATGTACTTTTGAGCATTTCCTGTAGGGTAGGTCTAGTAGTGATAAATTCCCTTAGTGTTTGCTTGTCTGGAAGCATCTTTATTTCTTCATCAGTTATGAAACTTAGTTTTGCAGGATACAGAATTCTTGGCTGACAGTACTTCTGTTTGAAAAGACTTATAATGGGGCCCCATTCCCTTCTCGATTGTAAGGTCTCCCTTAAGAAGTCTGCTGTTAGCCCGATGGATTTTCATTTGTAGGTTAGTAGTTGCTTTCATCTTGCAGCTTGTACAATTTTCTCCTTCATTTTGATTTTGACCAGGTTGATGACTATGTGTCTTGGAGATGTCCCATTTGTCATGAACCTTCCTGGAGTTCGATGACCATCCTGTTATCTGCATATCTGAATGTCTAGTAATACCAGGGAAATTCTCCTCAATAATCTCCTTGTACAGGTTTTCCACGCTTTTTGCTTTTTCTTCTTCTCCCTCCAGGATATTTATAATTAATATATTGGCTCATTTCACATAGTCTCATATTTCTCTGAGTGATTAATCATTCTTCATTATTCTTTTTTCTAAAGGTTTAAGTGACTGAGTTAGTTCAGAAGCTTTGTCCTCAAGCTCTGAGATTCTTTTTTCTGCTTGATCTAGCTTGTTATTGAAGCTTTCTGCTGTATTTTGTAATTCCCTAAATGACTTTTTCACTTATTTAAGTTCATTCACATCTTTTCTTATGTTGTCTGTGTCTTTACTGAGTTTTTCATATGTTTCCTTCATGTCTTGAAATATTTTTTTGGTTTCTTTGTGTTGATTTTTAACTTGCTCTTCAATCCCATTCATCTTGTTTGCCATACATATTCTGAATTCCATTTCTGACATTTCAATAATTTCCTTTTGGTTAGATCTATTGCTGTGGATCTGTAGTGATAGTTTGTGGTTGTTGAACTAGCTTTTTTTCATGTTGTCAGAATTTTTTTGCTGGTTTCTTCTCATCTGCAACTTGTTCTCTCAGCTCAAGGCTGATGGGTTTGTGGTGCACCTCTTCTCCTTTGCTGGTAACTCTCCTACTTAGTTAGAAGAAGAAAAGGTCCCTAGATAGTGCTTTTGTGTCATATTGTAGAGAATTAACCCAGCAGGGGAGGAGTGGATACACTGAAAGCCTGAAACACAGCCATTCTCCTGTATCGTCCCATTCCCCTATGGTGGTCACAGTCCAAGACAGTGCTGTGGGATATTCATTTAGATTGATGTGTTGATCCCAGGCTTCTATTAGAAGCTCTTCTGGGGAGCTAGGCAAGTCCCTCTGCATAGAGGGAGGTGGTGTGACCTTGGCCAGCACCTGGGCAGGTTGTGGGACCTTGGTGGGTGCCTGGGCATGTCATAGGACTGCAGACAGCAGCAAGGTGGGTGCAGGACCTTAGTGGGTGCTTGGGTGTGTTGCCATACCTTGGCCAGTATCTTGGCATGTTGCAGGAACTTAGTGGGTACCTAGGAAGGTTGCAGCACTTTGGTGGTGCCCATCTTGGTCAAGGGACCTTGGCCGGTTTGTTGGATGTAGGCTAGTGCCTAGATAGATCACAGGACCTTGGCTGATGCCTGCAGAGATCATAGGACCTTGAGCACCAGGCACATCACGGGACCACAGCTGGCAGCAGAATGGATTGCCGGACCTTGCAGGCACCTCACACGTTGCAGGAGGATAGCCAGCAACCAAGCAGATTGTGGTTCCTTGGTGGGTGCTTGGGCACATTGTGGAACCACAGCTGGCAATGCGGCAGGCAGGTATATTTTAGTCTTAAATGTTAACTGATATCTTTAAATTTTAATTTCTCTAACATATATATATATATATATGTTTGTATCAGACTTTCTGAAACACTACAGACTTGAAAGGATATGAATGACAATAAATTTCATATGCATGAGCGAACTCATTTTTATGGAAGAAAAACATCCTATTTTACCTTGTGCTTCATGGAAATGGACAATGTAAATAAATTAAGTGTGCCATTAATCTTCCTTGTATTATAATAACAGTTATTTTTATGGAAATTGAATAACACAGTAATTGTATTCGAGTTGAAATAAAAAGTTCAAAAAACTCAACTGTAATAACTTTATAACATGTTATGATATGTAGGCAAATGAGAGAATAAAACTTTTTTAATCTTCATGACTCAAGCAGCAATTGAGGCTGGAGGCCATGACATTTTGTATTTGTCTATCCAGTAAAGAAATGAATTCATCAATTTCCTGGCAGCCCCATCTCTGCATATCTCTAGCAAGTCATAGCTGAAATCAGTGAGTCTTTGTAGGCCCACCCTTACAAAGACATGGGTCTCCATCCACTGGCTTCTAATGTCATTTCCATCACTTTGTACATGTGCCATAAGAAGCAGACAAATAGGTGTGATAGTTCGCCTTTTCTAATGTGGCTTGAGAAAAAAAGCGTAAGTATAGTTTTTCTTTCCTCTAATGAAAACAAAAAACAAACCACCATTATCATGGCTATCACTACCACCAACAAAAAAGGTAACAAGTTAAAATAATTTAAAAGAAAAATACATAGGCAGAATATATCACTAACATATACATGTACATTAGATGTAAATGAAGTTTTATAATTTTCTGTAACACATAGTGTTAGGATGGTACATCCTAAAACATATATAAAACCCAAAAGCAGCATTATTTTTATTTTTAAATGTATAAACTGGCTTGTCATTATTGCCTTACTAAAGAAATTTGACTTTTTAAGGGTATTTTATCTTACTGTTTTCTTAATAAAGGGAGGGCACATGGATCTGTAGAAGAGATAAAAGATATTTTCATTTGAACCCAGAAGAAAAACTAATAGAAGGGAAAATAATGTAAATGAATATGTTCTGCAAAATATCCTTATTATTCTAAATTTGTAATTTTCACAGGACAGGTTTGTTGTTGAAAAATTTTATGCCCTAGAACTCACTTGAAGATTACATAAGCATTCATTTAAAAAATATCTGATTTCGAAGTTTTAAATTATTTTTTTTAAAGGCAATGGAGGGAAAGGATGATCTCTGTGTGACAGTGATTTTTTAAAATTAAGCACCCGAGGCCATCCATGCATTATACACACATAGAATTAGATTTGTTAGAGTTCACATTTTTAATTCTTTTTAATTTTTTTTAATATTACATAAATTATTTTATGATTTTTAAAAATAGGATTAGCTTTAAAATTACTTCCTTACAAGAAAATGCCTCATATATGGAAGAAAAGGGGAAGTAAGTATACCTTCACCTATGTACTTGTGAAGCTGTTTTGGGAGATAGGTTTAATAACAATTCAGAAATGTATGATTATACTATACATGTAGACTACCTGATCTAATATTTATTTAATATCGATAAAATTCAGGTGACCTAGCTGAAACAGAGAAGAATATAACATGAAAACCCTTCTTGTAGATTTACAGACTCTTATTCCTTGAGCTATCATTTAATATTAATAATTTTGGTTTACTTCCTTGGCCATGGGGCTGCTGAGAAAGCCCATAAGCTCTCCCACATCTTTGATAGAAGAAAAACCACTATGTAACCCAAGCACCAGATTAGACCAGATCCAAGAACACTTTCAGCACAGAACAGAACATGGTATATTGGTACGAGCAAAAAAGTACTCTTTCTTAGAATTTCTGCTTTCCTATATTTTTCCGCTAGTCACACTATATGCCCTCTGAAGAGTAAAATGCTTTCTTAAAGGATTTTAAAATGCTTTCTTAAAGGACCGCATTCATTCTTATCACTTATTTTACAAGGAACTGTATGTTGATCTTATTTCAGGAGGCTCTATTTCGGTCTTGAGACAGGTAATTGAAGGAAATAAAATATGTGTATGTGCCTTATCTTTCAAAGGCAGGACTTACTTATCATTGACTTCTAAGTTGCAAAGAATACACGATGACTTCTGTATGTTCTGAGAAGCAATTAGCATATTGTGAATTCCCAACCGTTAAATGAGGCCTTATACAAGAATCTGGCATCTAATGCATTTTAAATTTAAATTTGCAATAAATATATATGCATTAAGTCTTTCTTTTTGTAGTGTACACATCAAGTCAGGAAAGGCCAAAAGGACTATATAGTGATCAAAAGGAGTGAAAAAGAAAATCAGAACTCTAGACTTAAAAATACATGGAGTATGCATGTGTGTTTGCAGGGGTGGTGCTGGCAATCAATTAGCCTTGTTGGAGATTTGTTCTGACATCCAGAATTGAGTAAAGCCTGCTCAGAGGGGTAAAAGGAGCTGAATATCCTCCACTGGGCATTCAAATATGTCAGCAAATGAAGCAGCAAAAAACAGCCTGCAACCCTTACTGAACAAATCGAACTTCATATGTTATCTTTGTCCTTGGACACAACTAAACAAAAAGGCCCCATGCTTCTTATTTTAAGAGTAATAGAACTAAATGCATTTTTTTTGTCTTTTTCATAGTGGCAATATTAGAAGGCAGCATTGACTTTGTTGTCACTCGGAAATTTGTAACATGTTGTGAAAGATGAGACATAAGTTTATTTCAATAAAAGCTCCCTTCCTCCGTCATCACAAATTTCACAGATTACCCACCCACTGTAGAACAAGAATACAAGTACTATAAAAACAGCAAATCTGTCTTCATTATATCCCCAGCATGAAATAAAGAAAGAAAAAAATAAAGAAAGAGAAAGAAAGAAAGAAAGAAAGAAAGAAAGAAAGGAAGGAAGGAAGGAAGGAAGGAAGGAAGGAAGGAAGGAAGGAAGGAAGGAAGGAAGGAAGGAAGGAAGAAAGAAAGAGAAAGAAAGAAAGAAGAAAGAAAAATGCTTGTCACATGATAAAAGTTCAGTCACTATTTTTAATATAGATTTTAATAAATGAATGATCAGACAGAATAAACTAGAATATCCAGGTTATTGCATTAATCTCTAGCCAAAACACTGTTTCCTCAAATCTATGTTTCAGGCCTGTACCAGAACTAAACTGAATTTTGTTCTGCATGAAGAGCTGGAGGGAAGTACTCAATGTACGTCTGAATTTGTGTGTGTGCACATACATTATTTTTTTCAAAACCAGGTGTGCTATTACCAATTGCATGGACCTCTAATCCCATATATACTAATTGCAAGATTTTTTTTTAACAAAGTATGCAGCTGAATTGATTCTTCAATGTCTAGTTTCAGCTATGAGACAACGACAATTAGAATGGTAAACATAACATTTGAAAAGTGTTTTCTTTCTGATTTTCTCTCATTCTTTTCTGAAATTATAAAGAACTCAAAAACAATACATTATAGTATTTATATTGCTTTTTTTATGATGTGTGCATGTTTGCATATGTGGAGGTGGATGAGGGAATGAGACTGAAAGAAAGTGAAATCTTTTTTGTCTTTAAAAATATTCTAAGTAATTAATTTGAATAACAATTTTAAAATTAAAAAAATTAAGACATTTACTTATAATGTTAGATCTGAAGCCTTAAGGGCCACAGATAAGAATTTTACCAGATATCAAGCTTAGGGCAATAACAACTGGTATTGTTTGTATGAGGTTGCCTAGTGATCCACTAAAATTACAATAGAACATCTGTATAATGATGGTATCTGACAGGACTAATAGACACTAACCTGTATTAGATTAGGTCTTTGTAAAATGATGTTTTCATCTTTAAATTGCAATTATGTGACTTATGTGATATTCAAGTTCAAGCAGTAATATACCATCAATAATAATTTCGTGTAGCACTCTTCATAATGTGGCTGATCTTCCTTTTGAAGTTGTTTCCTAAAGTTTAGCCAACTTAAAAGCAGAATGGAAATCAGTTACTCCAGTTTTAACTCCAATCAAAGAAGAATGTTTTCTAGATAGATGTTCTACATATAGAGACTTTCAAGAGCCCACTTTCCTATGAAGTTTCTTCAGCTTTTGACAGAGCTAGCTCTTGAAAGGAGATTGGAGGCACAGTGGATGTGGAAAGGAAAGCACCTAGAGGTGCCATATGAGCCAAGCACTAGGCTGGTCACCAAGTTCTGCTTGCCCAGATAGTTCTGAAATCAGAAATTGTGCATAGAAGAACCTGGAGGTGGTCACATCTCTTTAATTTGGGGTCATTCAGAAAATAAATCATTCTGTGACTTTTCCAAATATTAACTAAACCATTGGTAGAATAACGACACTGGTTATTAAAGAAATCATGTTAAAATAAGATCTCTTTTGTAAAAGGACCATCATTTTTCTTAAATCTTTATTCTCAGATAAATGTTATGTGATTGATACTGCTTTGTTTTAGATATGATTGGAGAATGGAATGAGGCCCATATTCAGAAAAATAATCATTCTAATTAAAAAGTTATCTTTGTTTGTTGCTTTTATCCTAACTGATAGAAAAAGGAATATTCTGCATAAAATGCCTTTTGCTCTGGGAGTTACTATCTAAGAAATATTTTACAGACATTTTTACTATGTCTCCCTCCTGGAGTCTCTTTTTACTTGGTTTATGTTTCATGGCTTTTCACAACAGATATGTGGTTATTTTGGTACTGTTGTATGTCCAAGGCCTTAATATTAAAGATGAAAAACATGAAACTCATTTAAATATATCTATGAATATAATTTTTAATTCTTTAAATTATAACAGACACATTTGTGTGGAATGTGTATTCTGGAGAAATCCTTTGTCTCCGTAGGTTTATTGGGCTGCACAAATAACTGAAATTTAATTATAAATGCTTTTTATATGTAATAAGTATTTGCAGTAAGGTAAAATAAAAATAATATCACAAATGCTTTCTGGTATTTTAACAGAAAGATAAACTTTTAAACTTAATTGAAAAGAAAGTAAATCTGTGTTCTTTCTCCATATAGTCACCCTGTGGAATTATATCCATTGAATTTAACATTATTTCTTTTGGAACATTCTGTGTATTTTCCAAACACTTAGAAGTAGAGGCAAAGCTACATTTCCACAATTTGGGGATAACACTTGAGTGTCAGAAACTGGTAAATTTATTAAAAACACCATCTTTTCTCTGGTGCAGTCAGAATAAGGATTTGAATGTTCATCAGTCTTTGTTCCAGTATTTCTGGGTCAATTGTTTTGAGAACTATATGCCTAAGAATTATCAGTTCAAGTATATATGTATTTTTTTTTTTTTCGAGACATAGTCCCACTCTCTTGCCCAGGCCAGAGTGCCGTGGCATCAGCCTAGCTCACAGCAACCTCAAACTCCTGGGCTCAAGCGATCCTACTGCCTCAGCCTCTGGAGTAGCTGGGACTACAGGCATGTGCCACCATATCTGGCTAATTTTATATATATATATATATATTTTTTTAGTTGTTTGGCTAATTTCTTTCTATTTTTTGTAAAGACGGGGTCTCGTTCTTGCTCAGGCTGATCTCGAACTCCTGAGCTCAAACAATCCACCCTCCTCGGCCTCCCAGAGTGCGAGGATTACAAGCGTGAGCCACCGCGCCCAGCCAGTTCAACTATATTTTGAAGTTTGTATTTTCGATGCTGAGAGCTCCTACTACTATTTGTCCACATTGGTGCTGTATCATATTAAAGATTTTGCATCAACAATGAAAAATTTCAGGATTTACTATTGACTTGGCAGAAGAAGAGGCCTAAATCATTGTTTTTTAAAAATGCTGTGCAATTATTAATGTGACTAAAATTAGAGTCATACACATATTAATGTTCACATTCATTTCTGTGGAAAAGAATTCTGTCTGGTAAAAATGCCATCTAGTTCAACATGAGTCTCCTTAGGGAATCTCTCAGCATTATAAATAGGCACATCTACTATAATTTAAGCCAATTTCTGCTAAAATGAGTCA
>CAUYSK010047200.1:0-14556 GCA_963575035.1 Avahi laniger | reverse complement strand
CTAGCTCACAGCAACCTCAAACACCTGGGCTCAAGGGATCCATCTGCCTCAGCCTCCCAAGTAGCTGGGACTACAGGCATGTGCCACCATGCCCAGCTAATTTTTTCTATATATTTTTAGCTGTCTAATTAATTTCTTTCTGTTTTTGGTAGAGACTGGGTCTCGCTCTTGCTCAGGCTGGTCTCGAACTCCTGAGCTCAAACGATCCACCCGCCTCAACCTGTCAGAGTGCTAGGATTACAGACGTGAGCCACTGTGCCTGGCCCTATAATTTACTTTTTTAAACTTAAGATAAATATATTAATAGTAAGGCCAGGCATGGTGGCTCACACCTATAATCCTAGTGCTTTGGGAGGCCAAGGCGGGAGGATCACTTGAGGCCAGGAGTTCTAGACCAGCCTTGGCAACAAAGTGAGACCTCTATCTCTACAAAAAATATTTTAAATTAAATACACACACACACACACACACACACACACACAGAGTAAAATTTAATGAATCAGTCCTTTGTAATTAACAAATCAGACAGCTGCTGTTGCCCTGGCTAGCATGCAGTGGCATGATTGTAGTTCACCTGCAGATTAGTCAGTTTCCCTGGATCCGACAAAAATAAGGCTAGACCTCCAGGGCCTGAAAGCCTGATTTTTATTGAAACCTATGTTTGTATATTGATCTTTGAACTATGATTTTTAAAGTATAGATATTTTCTGCTATTACTTGTGTCATTGCTGTGAAAATGGTAATAGGGATTTTAAATACTGATAATTTGTGGGAGGGTAACCTTCTGTAGAAATCTCCAAATTTTCAAGTCAGTTGGTATTTAACAAACATTGTCAGGTGTTATGCTGAGTATCAAGGGGTACAGAACAATAAGACTCAATTTATCATGATACAGACTAAACTGGGAAAGGAACCACTGCCGTAGTTACTATTACAGTATGCTAATTACAATACCTATCTGTGCTATTGGAAATATTTTTGAATTTTTTTTTGAAGGCTGGGAAACATACCTAGGGGATTCTAGCTACTCACCCTCTTTTTGCTAATCGTATGCTATGGGCCAGGTGATGAACTAGACTGTGGGGATTAAAAAAAAAAATTAGTGTCAGAAATCAACTTGCTCCTGTTTTATGTTCTAAACATATATAGGGAGCTCTCTAAACTTCACTCAACAATTTCACCCTGAGAAGATTTTCCACTTTTGACTCTTTAGGCATTTTTTAAATGGTATTTTTAACATATAATAGAAGAAAACATTGATGACCTATGCATAACTGCAGTGATAGAAAAGAAAAATAGAGAATGTAGATGGTAAACAAAGTCAGATAACCCCAACTGATAGAATGTAAACGCTTACTCCCTCTCTCCCCTCAAGATAACCACCATTAATATTTATAATTTCTTTTATATCCTTTTAGAAAAATTCTTAGTTAAATTTTTAAATGATGTAGGTAGTACTTTTGTCTTAGAACATATTTGCAGTCATGTATCACTTATCAATGGGGATATGTTCTTAGAAATGTCTTTTTAGGTAATTTTGTCATTGTACGAACATTGTAAAGCATACTCACGCAAACCTGGATGGTATACCGTACTATACACCTAGACTATATAGTATTTGCTTCTAGGTTACAAACCTATACAGCATGCTAGTGTACTGAATACTGTAGGCAGTTGTAATACAATTGCATTTGTGTATCTAAATATATCTAAACATAGAAAAGGCACAAAAATATGGTATTTTAATATAATCCTATGAGACCACAGTTGTATATGCCATCCATTGTTGATCAAAACATTGTTATGCGGTATATAACTATTATTATATATTTTCATTTTATCTCTTGATAGTAAAATATGATAAAAAACTTGATAAAACATATTTTGGTAATCTGATTTTAAAAATGAAATACGTTAGCATTTGTGCTATAGCTCTGTTTTAGTAGAAGCTTGTTTTATAGTCTGGGACATTTGTTATTCATAACCTTGAACAGGATCCAAAATAGAGCCACATTTTATTAAATACCTCATTTTGATAAGTTTCTCTTTATTTCCATTTCATAGTTTTATATTTTGTGAATTGTCAGTTATAGCCTTAATTTTTTCCAGTTAGGTTGCTAATAGTAGCTGTCTGATTTGTTAATTGCAAAGGACTGATTCATTAAATTTTAGTCTGTTTGTGTATGCGTGTATTTAATTTAAAATATTTTTTGTAGAGATAGAGGTCTCACTTTGTTGCCAAGCCTGATCTGGAACTCCTGGCCTCAAGCGATCCTCCCGCCTTGGCCTCCCAAAGCACTAGGATTATAGGTGTGAGCCACCATGCCTGGCCTTACTGTTAATATATTTATCTTAAGTTTAAAAAAGTAAATTATAGCAACAAAAGGCTTGGAAAAGGCTATAATCTGTTTGTTTTATAAGTAAAATTCATGATTAAGTTTAATTTGAAGACTTGAGAGCTTCATTTGTTTTACTTAACCTTCTAATTGACTAGCTTAAAGAAAGTGGTTTACTTCTCAATATTGGATATACCATTTCTGCCCTTCACTTTTATGTTATGACTGTAATGAGATCATGTTTTATGCATGGCTCATCTCTTTGCATTTTTTCTTAAACATGATAATGCTAACATAGACATGAACCATGTTGTTTTTTGAGAAGAAAAATGTTCCTCCTTCTGAAAGAAAAGAATAGTAATTTAGTTGTGTAGGATGGTGGAAATCAGAAATACTTTTAGTGTTCTCTTTATCTTCCTCCATTTGTATTTTTAAGATATAAAATACAGACATACATTCCTGTCAGTTTCTTTTTATCATTTTTTTCCTGGGGTTTTTTACCCTTGCAGTAACTCAATATACTTGAATTGTTATTTCAGTAAAAGCATATTAGGATGGCAAGGAAAACATAGAGTCAGTAATAAAAACAAATCGAAGCAATAATGAAATTATTAAAAACACAATTTCTTCTATTAATATAATTTAAATTTTGAGGGTCAAGATGTAGAGTTTAATTTATAATGGGTCACTCTGAGGAAGGGGTTACTGATAGAATTTTATGTGTTTTTTTGTTTTTTTGGTTAGAGAAAATTAATATGTAGTAATATATTCTAAAATAATTATGTGGGCTTAGTTAAAGTATAGATCTTACATTAAATGCGTAGTTCTTTTAGTAATAACGTAATCCATATTTTTTACTTTTTTTGGTTAATAAAAGCTTTTTAAATTCTGTGTTATTTGTAGTTTATTTTCATCTTCACTGTTGAGCTTTGTGAATTTATTTATGTTTGGGTACAGTATCTTGATTCTTTTACCTAAAAGCACTTGTAGAGTATCTCTCCAGATAGACTATTCCAGGAAACAGAGGAAGATTTGCTGTGTTATTTGACATGTCGTGAGTGATGAATGAGCTCAGGGACAAAGGCAAATGAAGGAGAGATAACAAACTTGAAGAACTGCAGAGGTTGTATTCCAGTTAAGTGTGGTAGCACTGGATTATCTAAATTTAACAGTATTTGTCCAAGCCAAAGAATTTTGAGCTATTTTCAGCTGCACTATAGTAAACTTTTATTAGAAGCATGTTTGGCATTAACTGACATATTTTGGCAACTTTTCATAGCATCTGGGTCTCATCTAAGTAGCATGTATTTGGGATTGTTGTAGATGCCCACTATCCATATTCAGTTTTGAGTATGGAATTTGCCCTTCCCAATAAGAGGTACCTATATGTGTCTTCTGGGTCTATACCTTTATATGGTTACATTTTATATGCAGAAGAGTTATTCTTCCTTGACTAGTAAACTACTATTTTCTTCTGTAACCACCAGAGAACAATGTATGTTGTACATTTTTAGGTAAAACATTTAAAGGAGGTATTCCCTTCCCAACCTAATATATACAAACAATTTTTACTTGTAAAAGTGTCTTTGTTTCACCTTCACAGATTTTGAAATGTTACCTTGATGACATACTTTCTGTTTCTTACTTCAAATTAATTCACACAGCTATAAGCCTTTATAATTACCTTTTACATTTCATGTTCATATCTAGTTAAAGTTTTATTATTTTTAAGCTATAAATACAAATTATATATTCGTAAGTTTAAATTGTCATGTTCTCCTTGATTACTTACATTAGATACAGTCAAGTAGAAACATGACTAACTACTTGAAATTCTAAATAAAATAGCATAACAACAGTAATTTTCTCTTTTATCAATATGTGAATTTTAATACATATTTTTCTATCGAAACAAGTATCTAGGTTTTCTAAGATACAGTCAAAATGTGTTTTTTACTGCCTATATATGACTGCCACACAATAGTATGCATCTCATGACTCGTTATGATTTTATTGAATAGAAATTCTTAATTGTTTTCTAACTACTTGGGATAAAATGTGCTACTAATGGGATATAGGGGAGAAGTTACTTGAATACAAAATACTTTTCTCTTTTCCATATTAGGAAGCAAGATTGTCCTCTGCCTTAATAGAAGGTTTCTTTGTTCTGCTAGAGTATTGACAGCTCTTAAGAGTCAGCTTGTAGGTTGTTATGAACTCTGTTCTTGTACTCTTGGTGTAGGGTATTTACTTTATCGGGCATTTTCTCTTATCTCATGACTATTTGCAGATGTGGGGATAGTACCAAAGTGATGAAGAGATAGGAACTTATAGCCAGGACAGTGCATTCTGTCATGTACAGTGTCGAATGGAATATGTGTAAATATTCACCTGGAATTACTTTTAGAAAAATCAATTTTATTGATGTTATTTACAAACAAAATACACCCATTTTTAATAAGATCATTGAGGTGTGATTTACATATAGTGGAATTTAACTTTTAAAAATGTGAAGGGTTAAATTTACATAAAATGTTATAGTTTGAGTTTTTGAAAAATGTATATAGTAGTTGCCTATTATCTGTGGGAGATATGTTCCAAGACCCCTGGTAGATGCTTGAAACTGGGGATAATACCAAACTCTCTATATACTGTTTTTTTCCTATGCATGAATACCTATGATAAAGCTTAATTTATAAAGTAAGCACAGTCAGAAATTAGCAATAATTAATAATAAAACAGAACAATTATAACAATATGTAAGCATTGCTGTTCTTGCATTTTGGACCATTATTAAGTAAAATAAAGATTATTGGAACACAAGCACTAAGATACCAAGACAGTTGATCTGACATTTAAGGTGACTGCTAAGTGGATAATGGGCCAGTAGCTTAGGCAGTATGGATATACTGGACAAAGGAATGATTTATGTCCTGGGTGTGACAGAGCGGAATGGTGCAGGCCTCATCATGCTGCTCAGAATGACATGCAATTTAAAATTTATGAATTGTTTATTTTGGAATTTTCCATTTCATATTTTTTGGCCACAGTAGACCATGGTAACTGAAACCATGGAAAGTGAAACTGCAGATAAGGGAAAAATACTCTATAGTCATGTTGTGACAACAGTGGTGTTGCTTTGGGTGTATGTTCTAGCTTCTAAAGATGAGAGCTTAGATTGAGACCATTCCCCTTTTCTAGTTTAACCACTTAGGACTTTAAATTGTCCTCTCGGTACTGCTTTAGCTGTATCCCACAAATTTTGATATTTTCATTTTCTTTCAGTTCAACTGATATATTATTTAGAAGTGTGTTATTTAATTTCAGTGATACCAAAAAATGGTGGTATTTTAATTTGAATTTCTGTATCTGTGTTAAGATGCATTATTGTTTTAAATATGGTCAATTTATAACATGCTTCATTATTATTCAAGCCCTACTTCATTAGCTTTCTCAAAATTTTTCTTATTTTACTGCTTTGTTTTTTCTTTAGATTTAGGAAAAAACTACCTGTAAAATCAATACCTCATTTTAGGAGTAGACTTTTTTTTCCCCCCAGTCCTTCTTATGATTATTCGGATAGTCTATCTCGAGAGTTAATTTTGGTAATTGATAATTTCTTAGAAAGTTGTTCATGTCATCTAAATTTTTAGATTTATTGATATATATTGCAATATAGTTTTAAAATGTTCTTTGAATAACTAGTTTTAAATACATAATCTCTTAGTAAATATATATCCATATATAGACACATGTTATATTTTGTAGCTGTTTAACTTTGTTATGAAAACAGTCAGGCAATATGTAAAAGAATGAGTGTGTATATATTCCAATAAAACTTTATATGTCACAAAATATTTTTCTTTTGATTGTTTTCAACTGTTTAAAAATATTAAATCCATTTTTAGTTTGCATGCCATGAAAAAATTGACAGTGAACTGGACTTTTGAATCCCTGCTCTACTTGATTTTTCTATTTCAGAAAGCTCAGTGGAGCTTGAATGGCTGCTGAGGGACTCTTCCTACCTGTAAGATTTTACATTATTTGAGATTTAAAGCAAACCCTGTTTCAAAACTAGCAGTAACTTCAATAAGTAACTGAAGTTAATGCCTCAGGCAGAATTTTAGATCATCAATTTAGCAAACTTTTTATTTATTATTATTATTATTTCAGGAGATTTAGGGGAGTTAAAAGTGGTTTTGTGTTACCTGGGTGGATTGTGTAGTGGTGAAGCCAAGGCTTTCAGTGTACCCATCACCCAAATAGTATACATTGTACCTGATAGGTAGTTTTTGATCCCTGACCCTTCTCCCACCATACCCCCTTCAGTCCCTTATGCTAATCTGTGTGACCATGTATACCCATCATGCCGCTCCCACATATAAGTGAGTACATGTGGTTTTTGTTTTTCCATTCTTGAGATATTTCACTTAGGATAATGGCTTCCAGTTCCATCCAAGTTGTTGTGAAAGTCATTATTTCACTCTTTTTATGGCTGAATAGTATTCAATAGTGTGTGTGTGTGTGTGTGTGTATGTGCGTGTATACACACACTACATTTTCTTTATCCACTCATCAGTTGATGGGCATTTCTTTGAAATTGTGAATTGTGCTGCGATTAACATATGAGTTCATGTGTCTTTTTGATATAATAATTTCTTTTTCTCTGGGTGGATACACAGTAGTGGGATTGCTGGATCAAATGGTAGGTCAACTTTTAGTTACTTGAGGAATCTCCATGCTGTGTTCCATAGAGGTTGTACTAATTTACATTCCCAGCAGCAGTGAATATGAATTTTCTTTTCACCCCATCTGCTCCGACATCTATTATTTATTGACATTTTAAAATGGCCCTTCTGACAGACGTAATGTGGTATCTCATTGTGGTTTTAATTTACATTTCCATGATGATTAGTGATGTTGAGCATTTTTTCATATGTTTGTCATTTGTGTCTTATCTTCTGAAAAATGTTCATGTCTTTTGCCACTTTTTAATGGGGTTATTTGTTTTTTTGTAGCTGATTTATTTGTGTTCCTTATAGATTCTGGAAAGTAGTCCTTTGTCAGATGCATAGTTTGTGAGTGTTTTCTCCCATTCTGTAGGTTGCCTATTTGCTCTGTTAATTATTTCTTTTACTGTGTAGAAACTTTTTACTTTAATTAAGTCACATCTGTTTGTTTCGTTTTGTTGTATTTTCTTTTGGGATCTTGGTCATAAATTCTTTGCGTAGGTCAATGTCCGGAAGAGTTTTTCCTACATTTTCTTCTAGAATTTTTATGGCATCAGGGTTTACATTTAAGTCTTTAATCCATCTTGAGTTTATTTTTGTGTATGGTGAGAGATAGGGATCCAGTTTCATTCTTCCGCATGTGGCTCTCCAATTTTCTCAGCACCGTTTATTGAATAGTGGGTCCTTTCCCAGTGTATATTTTTGTCTGGTTTGTAGAAGATCAGTTGGTTGTCGATGTTTTATTTCTGGGTTGTCTATTTTTATTCCATTGATCCATGTATCTACTTTTATACTAATGCTGTGCTATTAATATTTTGGTTACTACAGCCTTGTAGTAGTATAAAGTCAAGTAATGTGATGCTTCAGATTTGTTCTTTTTCCTTAGGATTGCTTTGGCGATTCAGGGTCTTTTTTTATTCCATATGAAATTTAGTACTTTTTTTCTAGTTCTGTGTAAAATGATATTGGTATTTGGATGGAAATGGTATTGAATCTGTAAATCATTTTGGGCAGTAAGGGCATTATAACAGTATTCTTCCAATCCATTAACATTGGATGTTTTTCCATCCATTTCTGTCATCTATGATTTCTTTCATCGGTGTTTTGTAATTCTCCTTGTAGAGATCTTTCACCTCCTTAAGTATATTCCTAGGTATTTTACGTTATTTTTTTGCATCTATTGTAAATAATATTGAGTTCTTGATTCTCAGCTTGACTGTTAACGGTGTGTGGAAATGCAACTGATTTTTGTGAATTAATTTTTTGACCCACTTTACTGAATCTATTTATCAATTCTGGGAGTCTTTTGGAGGAGTCTTTAGTGTTTCCTAGATATAAGATCATATCGTTGGCAAACAGGGATAGTTTGACTTCCTCATTCCTGATTTGGATACTCTTTATTTCTTTCTTTTGTTCAATTGCTCTGGCTAGGGGTTCTAGTACTATGTTGATTAGAACTGGTGAAAGTGGGCACCCTTGTCTTGTTCCAGTTCTTAGGGGGAATGTTTTCAACTTTACCCCATTCAGTATGATATTGGCTGTGGGTTCGTCGTATATGGCTTTTATTATTTTGAGCTATGTTCCTTCTATGCCTAGTTTGTTAAAAGTTTTTATCCCAAAACAGTGCTGGATTTTATCGAATGCTTTTTCTGCGTCTACTGAGATGATCATATGGTTTTTGATTTTAGATCTGTTTATGTGGTGAATCACATTTATTGATTTGTGTCTGTTGAGTCATCCTTGCATCCCTGGGATGAAACCCACTTGATCATGGTGAATTATTTTCTTGATGTACTATTGGATTCAGTTTGCTAGTATTTTGTTGAGGACTTTTGCATCTGTGTTCATGAGGTATATTGGTCTGTAGTTTTCTCTTTTTTCGTGTCCTTTCCTGGCTTTGGTATCAGGGTGATACCGCCTTCGTAGAATTAGTTAGGGAGGAGTCCCACCCTCTTGATGTAATGTGCCAGTTTCAGTAGGATAGGTACCTGTTCTTT
This sequence comes from Avahi laniger, assembly GCA_963575035.1. Taxonomy (NCBI): domain Eukaryota; kingdom Metazoa; phylum Chordata; class Mammalia; order Primates; family Indriidae; genus Avahi; species Avahi laniger. The sequence goes on along the minus strand of CAUYSK010047200.1, from coordinate 5,493 downwards.
GTAACTAGTAGAGACACCTGGCGTGTGTGCAAGCAGTATGGCATCTGCTGTCTCAGCTCAAGTCTGTGTCAATGGGAAGTGACCCTACATGGGCCGCAGCCCAGTGTTTTGCTCCCATGAAACTCTCAGTTTGCTGATGGTAGCAGCACCTAGATTCATCACAGTAGAAGGGCTCTCCAACACACTGGGATCTGGCAGGCTGCTACAAGATTGAGAGGAAGAAAAGCAAACACTCTGACCTACCATTTCTGCTTGGTTCCAAATCCCTCGTGGGTACATCTCTGCCGAAATTTTGTTCCTTCTTATTCTGCTCCACATCTTCTTCCCCTGGGATCTCTGGTAAGGGTAGATTCTGTCATCGTTCCTTCAGCATTTCTCCCGGGCTATGCTTTCTCACCTGAAATTTTTTCTTCTATTTGGGGCAATCTAACAACCAATGTCTTTAGTCAGACATCTCTCCCCACCTCCCACACCCCCTGGAAAGTAAGACTTTATTTGTTGGATCATGGAGAATTCTGAGGAGTGGTCTGGCTGTGGAAAGGACAGTTAGAGGATTTGAATAGCAACCAATCATAGTGAAAGTACTTCGGTATTGTAACAACTAACATCTGTACCAGTGCATGCTGGCTGATTGTTAGCCTTTGTTGTATATTAGACAAGGGAAAGAAAGAAATTCAGAGTCAGGATCTCTGACTAACCTGCCCTGTGACACCATGTGTCATTTACACTCAAAATATCTCTTTATCTGAGAAGATATATACCCTGTAATTAATATCAACTGATTTCAGTCCTTAGTCTATATTTCACCCTATCTTCCTTGTGAAACATCTAATCCTAATATTACTTGACTGTCTCTTAATTTAATTTGTTTGTTTGTTTGTTTGTTTATTTGTGACAAGGTCTTACTCTGTTGCTCAGGCTGGAGTGCAATGGTATGATCAGAGCTCACCGTAACCTCAAACTCCTAAGCTCAGGCCATGCCCCTGCTTCAGACTCCCGAGTAGCTGGGACTACAGGCACATGCCACCATGCCTGGCTAATTTTTGTATTTTGTAGAGATAGGTTCTCACTACGTTGCTCAGGCTGGTCTTAAACGCCTGGCCTCAAGTGATCTTCCTGCCTCAGCCTCCCAATGTGCTAGGATTACAGGTGTGAGCCACCACAACCAGCCAGTTATTTTATTTTTTTTGATAATGTTATTTTTAAAATTATTTTTATAATTTCAGGATGTACAAGTACAGTTTTGATATATGGATATATTACATCATGGTGAAGTCTGAACTTTTTGTGTAACCTTCACTCTATTAATGTACCTAGTACCCATTAACTAATTTTTCATTCCATAGCCCCTTTCTGCCCTTATGAATCTCCAGTGTCTATTATTCCACTTTCTATGTCCATGTCTATACATTATTTAGCTCCCACTTATAAGTGAAAACATGTGGTATTTGACTTTCTATTTCTGAGTCATTTCACTTAAGATAATGGCCTCCAGTTCCATCCATGTTGCTGCAAAGGACACAATTTTATTCTTTTTTATAGCTGAGTAGTAGTCCATGTTGCATGTGTATATGTACACATAATGTATATACATACACAACACATTTTCTTTATCCAGTCATCACTTGATGGACACTTGAACATTTAGGTTGGTTCCATGTCATTGCTATTGTGAATAGTGCTGTGATAAACATACCAGTGCAAATATCTTTTTGATATAAGGATTTCTTTTACTTTGGGTAGATATCCAGTGGTGGGATTGCTGGATCAAATGGTAGTTCTATTTTTAGTTCTTTGAGAAATCTCCACACTATTTTCCATAGAGGTTGTTTAAAGAGTTAATCTAGGACTGCTTGATGTCACACAATTAGTAGTTTACTCAGAAGTAGTCCTTGTTTGTAGCGTCTTTGGAAAATAAAGGATAAAAATAGTACTGCACATTTGAATTCTCCTAATGTTCCTTTGTGATGTTTATACAGCATCTTCTAGCTTGCCAAGGAATTTACGTTTCTATTTGAAACCAGGTTCCTAGCACTGCCTTAACAAAGTACCACAAACTGGGTAGCTTAAACAACAGAAATTTATTGTCTCACAGTTCTGGAAGCTAAAAGCTGGAAATTAAGGTGTTGGCAGAGTTGGTTCCTTCTGAGAGCTGTGTAGGAGAATCTGTCTCATACCTCTCTCCTAGCTTCTGGTGTTTTACTGGCTTGTAGATGTATCGCTCCAGTCCCTGCTTTCACATTCATGTGGGATTATCTCCGTGTCTCTTCACACGGTCTTCCTTGTGTGCGTGTTTAAATTTTTCCCTTTCTATAAGGACACCAGTCATATCGGATTAGAGTTCACCCTAAGGACCTCATCTTAACTTGACTACATCTGCAAAGACCCTATTTCCAAATAAGATCACTTTCTGAGGTACTAGGAGTTAGGACTTCAACTTATCTTTTTGAGGGGACACAATTGAACCCATGATGCCAATGTTAAAAAAAATGTTTGTTGTTATTTTAGTGGTAGAAATTTGAGAATATTTGCCACATTGGTTTTTATTGTTGTTGATTAAGTATCTGAAATTTTTCTCCAAGTCTAAGCAGATTTTTTCTAAATGGTATAATTTACACTGGAGAACAATAATCATACAAATTACCTGCTTAATGGATAATCATATTTTCTATGGATATATTTACTACTTGGTGAAAACATTTATCATTTTGAAATTTTAATGTAATTAAATGATGATATGATGCATGACAATTTGAAGTCTGAATTACTGTAGATATTGCTTTTATTTCCTTGTGGAAACCCTCCTGGTAATGTTTGTTTAGTTAGGCTGTGGTACATTCCTTAATTATACTCCTTCCTTAGCCAGTGATTAAGCTCTTATTTCCAGAAATATTCTACTCCACAAGATAATGAAAATAAGATCTTATATATGGTATTATAATTAGCCAGATTAAATGTCCTGTTGTCATCAATTCTTCATTAGACTTGTACATTTACTTTGGAACTTCCTTGAATTTCTTCAAGTTATGTTGTATCACAAGTGTGATTTCAGACAGTCTTTGGAAAGTTGGAACAATTTCTCTGTTTTTTAAAGAAAACCATTGTGAAAATATTAGATGTTATATAAATATTCCTTTGGATACTTTTAGCATACTAATAGTGTAAACATGTTTGTGCAGGTTTTGACTGGATCATCTCGTCAAAGTTATTCACCTTCTGGCTATCAGGATTTCAGTAAGTGGGAATCAATGTTGAAAATAAAAGAAGGACTTCTAAGACAGAAAGAAATTGTAATTGATCGGTGAGTCTGTTTTTTTAAATTACTAAATATTTCAGGCACACAGAAATGTAGATTAATGAAACGATTACCTCTGCATCCACTACTTAGAGTTTAAGAACTGAAACCTTACAAATAACATTGATGGTGCATATTTTTCCCTCCCCACTCCCAATCTTTTCAAGATCTACTGTCTGAACTTAGGGTTTATATGTCTGATTTCCATGACTCTCCTCATTCACTTACTGAATTATTAATATTTCATTGTTTAGAAGCTACTCTCTGTCTTTTCTGTATGTGTAGCAGGTTATCTGCAATGCTAATGAACTATCACAGCTACAAGACAGTATCTTTGTGTTTTATACTTGGGAACTATCAAATTGGAAAACTATTTTTAAAAAATATAATAGTAATCTCCTTTAAGTATGTTAGGTGTGAAGCCACAAACTATGAAGATAATGACTTATAGTTAAAAATTATGGGAGTTTTACAGTACATTCCAAAGTTTCTGAATGTTTTGAGTACCGAAGCTTTGAAAAAGAAATTTGTTTGTACTTAATACAGTCCCCTGATTATTCTGAGCAGTAAACCTTAATGTTACTTAATCATATTATCTTTGATGTAGATTGGTTCTACATCATTTATGTATGCTTTTGGGATAATTAAACATGTTGTATACCATGGTAATTGGAAAATAGTTCTAGGAGGCTTTTTTTCTTAATGCTAATCATTGCTTATTTTTGTGTGCTTGCATAGGATAAAATAGTAGATATTTTATCTTTAAAATTCTAATTCAAATGTTAAATGCATTTAATAGTTGAAATTTAAAAAGGTTTTACTTGGAAACTTAGCAGTATTTAAGGAAGATCTACTGGAATATGAACTAGACCATAGACATCTGGACTTTCTCGTTCTCCACTATGTCCCCAACATTTTGAAGAGAGTCTGGCATGTAGTATATACTTAAAACTTGATAACTTCCCTTGTCGATAAATGCATGAAGATTGTAGAAGATAGTTTTAATTGATTTTAGAAAAAAGCTACTTAAAAATATTAGCTGTTTGCAATACAAGTAAATCTTATATATGAATAGGTACATGCCCAGCTGTATATGTATTTTTAACACTTATAATTTACTTCACTGTATATACTTGAAATTAATAGTTTTTTTAAACAGACCATTACAGAATTTTATTAATATGGATTTGCTCTCCCTTAAACAGAATCAATTGGCTTTTATTATTTTTTGAATACCATTCCATTGGGTATAAGTCAGTAGGAAATGTAGAAAATTATTGACATATTCTAATAAAATATGTATTTCTTAATTGTATATATTATATAAGGAAACTAAGGAAGAATTTAAAATAATTCAAGTTGCTCAGTTGGCCAATTCTTCAGCTAGGCTCATTCGTACGTCTCTGGTAGCGACATGTTGGGTGGGGGCTGGTGGCCTTGGATGGTGGCCACAGTTATATGGCTTGTCTTTACTCCATGTGGTCTGTCATTCTGCAGCAGGCTAGTCTGGGTTTGTTCACGTGATGACTGGGTGGGATTCTAAGAGTGAATGAAGCATACAAGGTCTCTTGAGGCTTAGGTTCAGAACTGGCCCAATGTCACTTTTGTTATATTCTGTTGGTCACAAGGCCAGTAGACCTTGCCTTTAGACAGCAGGAGCAGGAAAATCACATTGTAAATGGGGCATTAATAATACAGGGAGAGGAATAATTGAGGTATTTTGGTAAAAAATCTACCACACTCAGTATCTTAAATAATCTTTGGTTTCTTTACAAGTTTACTATAAATTTTTTTTTTATTTCAGCATATTATTGGGGTACAGAAGTTTAGGTTACGTATGTTGCCCTTGCCCCCTCCCCCAAGTCCGAGTTTCAAATATGTTCATCCTTCGGGTGGTGCGCATTGCACTCTTTGTGTATGCATATACCCGTTCCCTCTCCCTCCTCCCCACCTCCCTCCCCTGCCCAACATCCAATAGATGTTATTCTTATATGTGCACTTATGTGTTGATCAGTTAATACCAATTTGATGATGAGTACATGTGGTGCTTGTCTTTCCATTCTTGGGATATCTCACTTAGTAGAATGCGTTCCAGCTCTATCCAGGAGTATACAAGAGATACTATAAATTTTTTGATAATCAGTGCATTTGATATTGCATAAAACAGTAGAAGAGAAACTAGCAGCTTTTGTTTCAAA
>CAUYSK010047195.1:0-15545 GCA_963575035.1 Avahi laniger | reverse complement strand
GAGACACAGTGTGGCTTTGTCCCCCAGCCCAGAGTGCAGAGGCGTAATCACTGAAACCTCAAAGTCCTGGGCTCAAGTAAGCCCCCTGCCTCAGCCTCCCCTGGAGTAGCTGGGACTACAGGTACGCGCCACCACGTCTGGCTAATTTTTCTATTTTTAGTAGAGATGGATGTCTAGCTCTTGCTCAAGCTGGTCTCTAACTCCTGAGCTCAAGTGATCTCCCACCTTGGCCAGGATTACAGGCATGAGCCACCGCATCTGGCCTGCAATTGTCTTAAATGATCTGTTAGCATCACTCCCTGCTCATTTAACTTCAATCTCTTAGAGAAGCACAGTACTACAACAAAATGATAAATACGAAGAGACCTCTTGGGCATGCCTTATAAACATTTTATTTTTAGGCCAGGCCAGTGCAATCCTGGCACTCCGGAGACGGAAGAGGCGTGGGAGGGTCGCTGGAGCCCAGGAGTTTGAGGCTGCAGTGAGCACCATTGCACTCTACCCAGGGCGACAGAGTGAGACTCTATCTGAAAAGAAAAAAAAAAGGAAATTGAACCCCCCTCCTCACTACCCCTTTCATTAAAAAAAATATATTTTTATTTTATAAGTCTATAAATGTCACATGTTTATAATTTATGAATGCATTTACAAATATCGATGATGCATTCTCACAAGTTATTTTTAATGAGAGAGGTTTGTGATTAAATAAATAAATAAATATTTGTCAATCCCTGCCATAGTAGAGAGTTCACAGCTTTTGGTGTAGCAATACACACTTCCCTGGGTTCAAAGTCCAGTAATGCCACTTACTCACTTAATAGTCATGTGTGAAGAACTGAGACTTGGTTAGATTCATGTTTTTGTTTTATTTTATTTCTACAAGTATATCTAATAATATCCTGCATTGCTATTAACAGGATTTGGAGACATACACACACGCGCACACACATATACTTGATAGTGACAGCTATTGTCATCATTTGATTCTTCTCCATGATTTAGTAACTTAGACAACTTGTATTCCATTTATTTCTATACTTACTGTATTTTTTCTAATTTTCTGTAAAATCTTGCAAATCATATGTTTTTGCAGACCTTCCATTTTATGTTGTCTATGTAAAACTATTTTTAGCTATGCACGTGATTTAAACTTCACAGAAGTAAGATTTGACAATGGTTATTTAACAATGACATTGCGAAGGTTGTTTTTTTCTTCATGCAGGAATAAGAAGCTTAGTACAGCATACTATTAATACGCACAAGCAGAGTAGTTCTCAACACTACCTAATGCAATGTTTTTCAGACTGTTTTGACTGAGACCCATAGGAAGAAATATCCGTTGCATTGCAATCGAGCAAACACATAATATATAATCATTTTTATACTGAAACGAGGAATTGTGCAATGTACTATAATGTTTTCTCTTCGCTTTTATTTTATTTAAAAATCTCTCAGTTGATTTCATGACTCCCTTAAGGGGCATGACTTGCAATTTGAAAAATATTGTTCTAAAGGACATAGAACAAAATAGCATTCAGTATTGGTCATTACATGTAATGTAGAGATGATTTATAAAAAGTTTTCTGGCTGAACCAGTATTTCAATCTTGATATAAGTGTTTTAAAGTTATTTCAAAAACACATAATATCAAGTGAGCTTGAAATTGTTTTATCAAAAGTAAATGTAATAATAAAATGTTTTATTTTTCTTTTGATTCTTAAACATTTATTGACGCAACACAAAAATGGTTTTTTCTCTTCTCTTTTGACAGATTGGCTATTTGGTTTTCTTACGACTTTTTATATTTTTCCTGCATGGTCATTTAGAAAGTTTTAAACAACATTTACTTAGACTTCAACCATATTTATACGGTAGAGTATCTTTTATTTTTTATGCTTATAAATGTTTTATGTTATATTTTGAGTAGCTCAGACTACCACTGTAAAAAGCATAAACTGTATTTCATGAAAGATAATAGGTGCAGTGTTGAAGAGCATTGTTTCTGGGCCAGACTGCGTTTGTTTAGCTCCATATTTTTTGCTCCTTATACTTATCATTTATTTGCAATGAGAAAATTTAAAATCAACTCTTTTAGCAATTTTGAAGCATACATTATTATTAACTATAGTCACCATGCTGTTTGATAAATTACCAGAACTTATTCCTTCTGTCTAACTGAAACTTTGCACCCTTTGGCTAACATCTCCCCACCGCCCCCTCCACTTCCTGCTCCAGCCTCTGGTAACTCCCATTTCACTTTCACCTTTTTACTTTCCTCCTTAACCAAGTATATGAGCTTGTTTGTGACTCAGTTTCCTTATCTGTAATAGTATCTACCTCACTGGATTTCCAGAAAGTTAACTTCATATTTTAGTAAGGTATTGGAATTGGTGATCAGTTTCTAAGCTATATGTGAAAGAAAGTGACGAATTCAAGAGGAAGCTGAAATTTTGCATATTGAGTAACAGGGTCAAGATAATGATGTTCTGCAGACCACTTGCTCAAGGTTTCTTGGGTGTGGCTTACCGGGCCATGGTCACACATATTCGGCTCAGCATAAACCTCTTTAAATTAAATTTTTTTTAAAAAGATAATGATGTTCTGAAGTGGCAAAATTTTGGAGAAATATCGGACATATTAAATTTTAAGGTGACTCAGGTACCCAGCAAGCAGTTGAAAACGTAGGTTTGGAACTAGGGAAATAAATGACGCCTACCTGGGATATGGATTTGACAGTCATCCATGTTAATGCAGCTAAGATAACCTGAGAGTGAGGGGTGGAGTGAGGTAAAACTAATTCTAACAATACAGACATTTAATGGATTATTGATATAACAGAGCCCAGTAAAAGACAAGTAAGGGAACTAGGAGGGAGTGATGACATCCAAGGAAGGAGGTTCAAGATCAGGACCATCAAGACCCATCTTAGTATTAAACTGTAGGAGGCATAAAAAATGGTGATGGGTTTCTGCAATCAGAAAGTTATTGTTGATTTAAAGAGCATCCCCAGTGGAGAGGTGGAAGCAAAATTCAGATTGGAGGTAAATACACAGTGAAGGAAAATTTAAGCACAAGAAAAAGATCATGAACTAGTTCAAATGAACTTGGCTATAAATTTTTATGCTGACATATAAATATGTGAATAGTTTTCATGAAAAAACAAGGTCAAAAGAAGAGAAGATTAGTATGTTGTAGGATAAGGAAAGGAGACTCAAGATTTTTAAAAAGGGAAATAATATTTGATGGAAAAAGTCATGGAGGAGAGAATAAAAGATAATAGCAGAAGTGTTGTGGAGACTGATCAATTTGCACCACTACTGCAAGTCCTGAGGGGATATGGAACCAAGAGGAAGCTACAGACTGAAGGAATAGGAATTCTTGTCTACCATATCATTTATTTTGATTTCTTCATTAAATTATAAATCCTCTTCTTAATGCCTCACAATATTCAGCATAGTGACTTATCATATTAATATATTCAGATGATGGTGGCAAATAAATTTTGGAAAATTATTCAAAAAAAACCTCAACTTCTCATATCAGCTTATTATTGTGGACATATTCCAAGAAAACTAACATCTTTCATATAAGAATAAAATCCCCAGCTTCTGCCTTCTTATCAAACACTGTTAAGTAGAGCCTTAGATTACATTTCTATCTTCAGCAATTGGCTGTTTTCTACCTGAGGCTGTTAGTAGCTGCTACCTATCCACATAGCTGTCCAGTAGAAGAATTCTCATTACTAATTTTTCTACTGAAGCACAAAGACTGTCTAAAAGTTTATATAAAGAACAGTACTAAGATTATTCTGTTAAATATCACATGATCTTATGTTAAATGGCATAATTTTTGCCTATATTTAAAATATATGCTTTGAAAAATCAATAAAACATCTTGAAAAGAAATAAAACTGGAAAATATTGAGTTAAAATCTATGACATTGATTTGTTTGTAGGCTTACAATTTCTAAGTATCTATTATGAATAGAGTGTCTATTATAACTTGATTTATTTTCATCTGGAAGCTTCCAAGCATTGTTGAGCAGTGACTATATTGGGCATTCAACCATTGCGCAATTGCTGTTCTGAATTACATCAACTCTTAAGTACAAATTATTTACCTTGTAGTTTTATGTTGAACCACCAGGGGGCACACATAACATTATAAATCTTGACTGGATGAAGAATTGTATAGTAGTTTCACCATCTAAGTATTAATTTAATTATAGTTTAATAACTAAAAAACAAATGAAACACAATGCAAAATATTAATGAAATATTTCTCTCAAATGGTTTTTCTTACAATAGCACTTTCTCTCTCTGAAGAATCTTATTACAAGTACCCAAACATCTTTTCGAATGTGCAATTCATTCTGAAAACCTCAGAAATTATATGTAAAAGAGAACTGCCTTCCGAATCAATCTTTGGCCCCGTGGAAAATGAGGAAAGATATGAGAACATAGATTCTGATATGGTGGGTAATCTGATATGGTGGGTATATCCTTTTGCACAACGCATCAGATAAGATTTCTGTGATTTAATCATCGCACTTGTCAATTCAGAAAGCATTGCTGAAGCTGAGTTTAGCTGGGGGGAGTAGTGCATGCAAAAATACTAATTTCATGCAACCATATACATATTTCCTGAATAGTAGTTAATAAGATTAATAGTGGGGCATCAGTATGTGCCACTACTATTTAAATGGAGTAATAACACCTTCCTCCTCATAAATTCCATTTCAGCTATTTAATTAAAAATTGTGACATAATTTAGACTGACTTATAAATTAACATTTTAAAATATTATATTTTTATTAAAGGGAAAGTGTGTAACATGCAGGTTACTCATAAAAGTAATACTCTTATGCTTTCTTAATTTATATGAAATAACAATTAAAATGCTATTAAAATCAACTGAAAACTTTTATAAATAGTTTAAATTGATAAAATAATCCCTAGAATATGAAAATCTCTTAATTTCTAAATCAGATATTAGTAATGAACTTTAGAGAAAACCGTCTGTCCTAATTATATAATTCCTTGGTATATAACAAACTGTAATTCTGCAAGCACGCATACAGTGAACAGTACAATTGCACATATACCTTATAGTCTGATCCATGTCAAAAGACGAACTTCAGCCTTTGCGATTAATAAAGTCTTAATTTTCTTTCCTCACTTATTTTCCAAAAGATAGCAGTGAACATTTCTAAACTTTAATTATTTTTTGTTTTTATTAGCATACTTATTATTTTGTAGTTTATATATAGAAAATTTGTTTTCCTAACAACTTCTAAAAAAGGAAACAATTAATGCAAGTTGAAATACTTAAGGAAATTTAAGAAAGATTCTCTTTATTTATGTGTTACTTCACAGTTTTCCCATACTTCCCTTAGGCCCTTTCTAAAATTAGCTATAAATTAAATATATAAGAAAAAACATTAAACCACATCTATTTGTAAACTTTCTAGACATAAGTGTTTTCTCTTTGGCTCATTATCAGTGAACCATTTATGTAAAAAGTGATATTTGCTAAATAAATTGAAACTTTTAGTTATGATTGCTAATGAACACAAATTGCTTTGTGCAAAAAATGTATCTGCTTTTAAGTTTAAGAGATGTTTTAACAGTAAATATATAATGTAAGGTATTGAGCACAGAAAGAACACTGATCATGAAGAGAACAAACCTGCTCACCTCTTGGCTCTGTGATCCAGAGGAGGCCCATTAAGCTCTCTAAATCTCCATTTACTTATCTTTAAAAAGTCTTCATCATCATCATCATGATGTCTGCCCTAATTCTTTTATAGCATTGCTGTAAAGATTGCAAAAAGACAGGTGCTTTGTAAATTATTAAGTGCTATGCAAATGTAAATAATGATTATTGAAAAATATATTTAGGAACCCACTTTAACCTAGGCAGTTAAATATAATGGTTTTCATCTAAGGATTTGATTAAGTTGATTGAATGTAGTAACTGGAGTGTTTTTCCTTTAGCACATTGACTGCCATATTAGAAAAAAATTTTTTTTCCTTGGGGCCACTGTGTTTTATTATGAAAACAGAATAAAAACTTTGAAATGAAATGATCCTTTCTAATTTAATGAGAAATTTATTTTTTAATGTTTTCCGTGCATGACTTATATGCTCCCAAGGTAAAGAGACATGTGAGTTATATATGCTTCATGAGGCCCTGGGCTCAAAACCAGCTTGAGTTAAATATAATTCACATGAGTTTAATATAGTTAATGTGATATACAAATAACATTCTATGAAATCTTGGCAATATAAATGTTCTGATTATGAAACAGACAACTGTCAATGTTGATTCTGATGTTTTTTGAAAAGGAATCCATTTTTATCACTCTTGGTGCACACACAGAGCAAGTAAATGGAAGCTTACTGCTGTACAGCTCAGCCTGAATTGGAAACTGCAAAAATGTTAACACATGGAAAGAACATACCAGTTTAGAGTGGGACAAGTCATTATCTCTGTGTCTTTTTCCACTTTGTAGAACAAAGCTTAGATTCAATCTCTTCTAAATTTATTTTAACTCTATCCATGGGATCCTATAAGGGGATTATAACAGATTATGGTCTATCAGGTTTATTGCCCTTCTTTTTCTCCTCCTAATACCTTATGATACAATGACTACAAATATAAGATAGTGTAACCAAAGTGCTGTTAAAATGCTGATTCGGCTAATCAGCACTGATTCAATGCTGATTGTGTGTCTTAAAGTTCTCCAGTTTCAGCCCAATTTCTCCAGTAGAGCTTAATCTAAGTCAGCCTCTTCAGTTCAGTTGATTATTTGCCCATCAATACCCAACTCTCTCACCTTCTGGGAAAGGAAAGTGAAAAAAAGGAATAAAAACAGTAATATAAAAGATACATTTATAGTCATCCTTTCTCCCTATTTAGTATATAATATAGTAGAGGATTTGTGAGTTTATTCATGTAGACCTTATCCTCTGGTAATTCTGAAAAGTCCATGGCAGCATATTTTGGTCGCTGTAGAATATTTCATTTTTTATATGCTTATATACATTGGAGTAAAAACGATTTCTTGTCAAAATGCTGCTAAAATTGCATTAAAAATCCTGGAGACTATTGTGATACCTTAGGATACACACACTATAGGTGTGGGTTCCACTTAAGAATAGGAAATTTTCTTTCATCTGCTATTGGGCCCCTTTTCTTTCTTTGATGTGCTTTTAAGTGATCCAGATACAGGGTTTCCTTTGACTTTGACAAATGGTACCCTTTAATTAGCTCTATGGATTGCAGAGCCAGAACGCTGGATTGAGTTTTCCACTCTGTCCGTTGCTGACTAGAAAAGCTGAATTTTCTAAGCCCGGTTGTGACATAGTAACAGTCGCATAGTTCTTTACAGAAGGTAGATTTAAACTCTGCTAAAATGCAGTAGACCCTTTATTAAATAATTTCATCTGTTCTAAAGTCCAAATAGTTCTCTGAAAACCAGCAAACACATCGTTTATATCCTAATGTGATTAGCAATCTCACCCTCTAACACTTTAACTACTCGCAAAGTCAAAGGCATTATCTACATTTGGGATATTTTGTGCTATACTGTGGTTCTGAGTGGTTACTATAACACTGAGAAACAGGTTCTTTAAAATTAGGAGCATTATCATACGATTCATGTCTTGTTATCCAGGTAACACATTTGTATTGAGAGATCTTTGCTGGCATTGTCAACCATCCCCCAAATGACTGAAAACAAGAGGAAACCTAGAAAGCTCTTTGTGAGCAGGCAAAATAGAGCCCATGTTTCAAAGCTCATTTCTGTTATGAAAGAGAGCCTGGTCAGACACTCAAAAGGTTATGTACTTAAATTTACATAAAATTCAAGCTGGTGTGGTCATCTGCATTCTTAGTGGACAGTGGAATAGCAACACTTTGTATGTGGGCTTCTCAAAGTAGGCATTGCACAAGCAGTACCTGGCAGTCCAAAGCTGGACAGCTAGGGAGGGAGATGAAAGAACTACAGGAAGTGGTTATAAGAGCCAAGAAAAAGGAGGGAAAAAGGGAAGGAGGGAGGGGGAAAAAACATTCTCTGGGAGTCATTTAATGCAGTGCTCAATGCTTTGCAAACTATGGTAAAAGATACCTCCCAAAATTTTTGTTTAATTTTCAAGCCATCATAGACTGATAATTTTGTAAAATATAATAAGAACAAATTACTGAAAAGATGAAAAACACAAAAAAAAGCCTTGATTTTTTTTAGACTGAATATATATAATTACCCTCTCAAATTGTTACAAAAGTTTTTAAATAGATATTCTTAATTTCTGTACTCTGGTTAATAGTTTGCAAATGGCACTTACCTGCCAACCTCCTTGAGTAGGACTGATGTAGTGGAAAGGCACAGACCTCTGCACCATCTAATGACTCCCAGACTATTGCTTCCTCTCGCTTTGCTACACTGATGATTACATGATGATGGTATTAAGTTGCATGGTCATCATCATTATATCAATTTATCTAAGTTCAATACATTTATTTTTTTCTTTTGAAAAATCAGGAAAGAAACTTTAGCAAGATTTCCATGTAAATGCTTGAGATACATAAAATGCATGAGGGTAAGTAATAAGCCGCACTGATCCGGAAAATTCACAGGCGTGGCAGGTTCCTTTGCTCTTGATAATGTCAATGCCCTTCAGCCAAAGGCTACTAGGAGCACACCAGCAGTTAGGCAAATTGGGTTTATTACTTGGAGACAGAAAGAAAAACAGAGAGAGAGAGAGAAGAATACACACCGCAAGAAACCATGGAATGTCTAAGCAAGTGGATGTTAGAAGGAATCAATTATAAGATTTGGGCTTTATTCGGGTGAGAAGTGAAGGGACTAAGGAAGCTAGGGTTCTCTCAAGATGCTGTCAAAAAGTAGGAGCAATTCTGTGGTTGGGTATTTTGTGGGTGGCACAGTGACTTTATGTCTGTGTTTAGCAAAACAGTTGTCAGGTAACTGTGTTTATTTATCATGGCATCAGAGTGATATTGCCTGTGGTTGCTATTTTGTGAGTTTATGTCCAACAGGAGATCAAAATGACCTGGCTTTGAGTGTCAGACCAGCTGGTAATAATGTGATGTCAAATCAGTCCCGGACATCAGAGTCAGCTTTATTTCTTTCTCAATGATGAGTAAAAATGGCATCATATAAAATTGAAAACAAAGCTTAAATCTTGTTTATTGTCTAATTCTGATCTTTTCTTTACCTGATGCTTTCAGGAATTTTCTCTGGTGATGGTATATAGGTGTGTTAACACAAGAATTTTTGACCTAATTGAATAGTCTATGAAGGCATGCAATATCTTTGATTTAAAGAACAAAAAAGTATTATTTTAAACTAACTAGTTAAGCCATCTCAAACTTTCAAAACATATTTACTTACCTATCCATTCAGAATAAGTTTGCAACATGAGGATGTTCAGACATCCAGGCTGAGACACCTAGATCAATTTGAGAAAAGAATTTCATCTATATGGGTTCCACTTTTTGGGTAGGCTCTGACACAAGGCAGAACACTGAGTTATGTGTACATTTGCTGAAGTCAACATGTCTCAGTTTGATGCCTTGCATTATTTTAGAATAGAGTTTTTCTACGGTATATTCTAATATTCTAAACACTGGTTTCCTTCCGTTCGTTTTTCCAAATTATTGTACCCCTGAGTCAGTAGCCTTGTGCAGACTTTGTCTCCCTTATGCCTTTATCGCCAGCATTTAACAGCGTTCCTGACATAAAGTAGAGCAATATATGTCTGTGGGACTTAACCAGTTTACTAGAAACTTAAAATGTCTTAGTTTAGAATTTATATATGAACTTCTGGTTTTCTATCTTAAGAATACTCAACATGAAAATTATCTTGAAATTGTATTCCCGATATTGTTTTATATAATGAAAATTACAAAGTCCTCTAGATTTTCAGTGTTTCTTTTTAACATAAAAGTACAAAACATCAACTAAGTTAACAGTCTGAGTACATAGCACAGGTTATGTGTTTGAATCTTTACTGTTGACAAAAATTCAGAGTGCTGAATCATCATTGCTAATTATTTTAGTAAACCAATTAACTGATAAAACTGTTGAGAAGCACTCTAAGAAAAAACAAACAGACCATTTGTTATCTGAATTTTTAGGCTTTAAAAATAATTACTTAACAGACATTGACCATGGCCTGCTAGGCATATATTTTGGTTTTTAAAGTAGAAATACATATTTTAAAACCTAATTTGCTGTTAAATCTTTGTTCAAACTATCCTGTCACACAGAGTCTAAGAAGTACAATTGTGTCTACTAATTATCCTTTATCCCTTATGGGATGGAAGATTTTTGCCATATAATAGAACTAATATCACTGAACACAAGGGATCCATGTGAAAAGCACATACATTGGATTCAGGTTAACTGTATATTCTAACAGAAATACACTTACGTAAATTGCTCAACTTGGTGAAACATAATGTGTAAGTGAATATACATTTTCATTTGTATATTGAAAATTTATGTTCATGTTTGTTTAAGTCAAAGAACTCTTTCTCAGATATATTTTTATATTTTAACTCCAGAAACATTTTCAATTTAATCGCAAAGGATACAAAGTTAACCACCTGCTCTGGCACTGCGTTGCTGCTTGGTCTTGTGTTCAGAATAACAGTTCTCAGTTGAATAACGTGATTGAACATCTCATCTTCCATAAAACACAGCTTCAGAAGAAATGCTGGTAAGGGTGATCCTATAAATCCAAAGTAACTCATGGAAAAAACTTTGTGTTTAAAATGTTAAGTAACCTTTGTACTTAAATGTTAATCACACCTCAGTTGACTATGAAAAAAATTTATAATCTCACTTCCAAAGGCAAGGGCAATTTATATATTTTGTATTAGTTCGTTTCATCAATAAATTGTTCTTATCTCTTTTCTTTTTTTGTTTTGCTAGGTGTGCTTTCTTGTACTGCATAATTTGTTTTTATTAAATGCAATTTTTTATTGATAAGGAGTTTATTCTTGCATTGAAAACATCTGCTATTTTCCAAGTTGTTAAACAAAAACGAAGTACAATTTATTATCTTTGGAGAAAATATACTAATATTCTATTTCTTTATTACTTACTTTAATATATAACAAAACTGAATCTTGAGTGATAAGTGTTAGTTTCTTCCTATGCATTTGCTAATTTAAGAAGGGAAAAAGAAGATTCATAGTTTGGCCTTGAGTTCAATGGAAGAAAGATTTTTTTAAAAATTGACAAATAGTTGTATATATTTTTAGGGTACAATGTAATGTGATATGTGTATACCTTGTGGAATGACTAAATCAAGTTAATTAACATATCTGTCACCTCATATACTTATCATTTTTTTGTAGTAAGAACATTTAAAATGTACTCTTTTAGCAATTTTGAAATATTTGGTACATTATTTTTATTCCAGTCACCATGATGTGTAATAGATCATTTTCCTATCTAACTGAAACTTTGTACCCTTTCCTAACATCTCCCCTTTTCCCATCCTCCCCGACTCCCACCCCCGGACTCACACCCTTCTACTCTCTACTTCTATGAGTTCTATTTTCTTAGATTCCACATTTGAGTGAGATCGTCCAGTATTTTTCTCTCTATGCCTGGTATTTCATTTAGCATAATGTACTCCAGGTTCATCCATGTCATCATAAATGATAGAATTTTTTTTTAAAGGCCAAATAGCATTCCATTGTGCGTATATACCGCATTGTCTTTATCTATTCATCTGTCAATGGACACTTAGCTTGAAATCATATCTTGGCTATTGTGAATAATGCTGCAGTGAACATGGGAGTTCTGTTATCTCTTCAACATACTGATTTCATTTTTAAAATTGTATACCCAGAAGTGGAAATGCTGAATCATATGGTAGTTATATTTTTAATTTGTTGAGGAATCTCCATCCTTTTTCCCATAATGGCTGTACTAATTTGGCTTCCTACCAACGATGTATGAGGGTTCCTTTTTCTCTACATCCTAATACTTGTTATCTTTTATCTTTTTGATACAAGCCATTCTAACAGTTGTGAGGTGATACCTCATTGTAATTTTAACTCTCATTTTCCTTATGATTAGTGATGTTGACCCCTTTTTTCTTACATCTGTTGGCCATTTGTATGTCTTCTTTTAAGAAATGTCTGTTCAGGTCCTTTGCTCATTTTTTAATTGGGTATTTTGTTGTTGTTGTTATCAACTTGTTTGAGTTCCTTATATATTTTGGATATTAACTCTTTATCAGATGCCTGGTTTGTAAATATTTTCTCCAAATACCTGAATTATCTATTTACTCTGTTAGTATTTCATTTGCTATACAGAAGCTTTTCAGTCGGATACAATCCTGTTTGTCTGTTTTTGCTTTTATTGCCTGTGTTTTGGGGTTCATATCCAAGAAATCATTGCCCAGACCAATTTTGTGGAGTTTTTTTCCCTATGTTTCCTTTTAGCAGTTTCTTAAATTCTAGTAGTTTAACAGCTTCAGGTCTTACGTTTAAGTTTTTAATCCATTTTGAGTTGATTTTTGCAGATGGTATGAGATTACGGTCTCATTTAATTCTTCTGCATATGTATATCCAGTTTGCTCAACACCATTTGTTGAAGAGACTGTTGTGTACTCTTGGAGCCTTTGTCAAAAATCAATTGACTGTAAATGCATGCATTTATTTCTGGGCTCTCTATTCTGTTCCTTTGGTCAACGTGTCTGTTTTGATGCTAGTACCATGCTGTTTTACTTACTATAACTTCGTAATATATCTTGAAATCAAGTATTGTGATGCCTCCAGCTTTTTTTTTTTTTTTTGTTTTTTTGGTTTTTGGTTTTGTTTGGTTTGGTTTTACTCAAGATTGCTTTGGATATTCAGGGGCTTTTGTGGTTTTATGCAAATTTTATAATTTTTTTCCTGTTTCTGTGGAGAATGACATTAAAATTTTGATAGGGATTGGATTGAATCTATAGATCACTCTGGGTAGTGTGGACATTTTAACAATATTGATCTTTCCAATCCATAAACATGGGATATCTTACCATTTATTTGCTTAGTCTTCAGTTTCTTTCCTCAATATTTTATAATTTTCAATGTACAGATTTTTCACTTTGTTGGTTAAATTTATTCCTATTTTATTATTTTTTATGCTATTGTAAATGAAATTGTTTTCTTAATTTCTTTTACAGGTAATCTGTTTTTAGTGTATATAAATGCTTTTGATTTTAGTATGTTGATTTTGTTGCCTGCAAATTTATTTAATTCATTTATTAGTTCTAATAATTTTTGGTACACTCTTTAGGATTCTCAATACATAAAATCATTTTGTCAGAAACAGGCAGTTTTTCTTTTTCCTTTCCTATTTAGATGACGTCATTTTTTATTGCCTAATTGCTCTGGCTAGGACTTTCAGTACTATGATGAATAGAAGTGGTGAGTGGACAGTCTTACTTTGTTCCTGAAAGCTTTTCACCATTGAAGATGATGTTAGCTGTGGGCTTGCCTTATACGGCCTTTATTATGTTGAGGAACTTTAAAGGACTATTTCTGTGGAAATTGAACAGAGGGGATTCTTTTCCAATATTTGAGAAGGCTCAGAGTTTTGAATTTCTTTTTCAATGATAACAATAATAATAATCTGTCATGCCATACCAAGTTGAAAATTCAATTCCCATATATATGTATTTTTTGATGGTTACTTTTATACTATATTTTTATATTAGTTATTTTTAAGCCTCTGGCAACCCATCCTACACCAAGAGTCTTTATATATATAAATTCTAAATTTCTCAGAATCAACCATAGACCCTCCTGAGAAGCTGGAGCATGCCTTATTAGCAAAGCTATTTTCCCACTTATGTTTGGAAATCTGTGGAATTCTATATAAAGTAAAGATTTCTGGAGGATGGCTTAGAACTTACCTAATTTCCTAGAAATGACCTAGTTTAGATGGGGATTCATCAAGAACTTATTTTGTCTCGTAGTCTGATAGGAAAAACCCATTCGGTATTGCACTTTGACAAAGATTGTGATTTTTTTTTTACATTTTAAAACTAAGAGTAATATCTATAAATAGAAAAATAAAGTACAATAGAGAATGTTTATTATATAAGTAACACCTAATATAATTTTAGCAAGTGTATTTTAATATAGAACTCCTAAATACAGCAAAATGAGAGGTTCTCATTGTTGCTAATTACATTATTGTGGAAGCCACAGTGATTCTTTCAGACCATTCTTAATTACAGAAAATAAGTTGTAGGGGATTCCAATATATAATTTAATTTTTGAAAGGGCAAACAACTAGGACTACTTTGGCTCCTGGAAAACTCTAACTTGGTTTAGAAAATAACAGAAGTTGTTTTTTAATATGTAAAATGAAATATTGCATGCCTTTGTCAAATTTATTTACAAAGTACATTAATAATTACCAAACAAACAAGTTTAAATAAGTGCTAAAACAGTAAAAGTGGCTGATTAAGATATCTAATTCTGGAAGCCAATTAATGGTTTCTTTAACCAATTTTTAGGTTTTACTGTATTCTATCAAAATCTATTTAATTTGCTAATGATTTGTGTGTAAGGTTGTAAACATTTATGAAGCAATTTTTTTCTTAGTATTTTATAGAATTTAAAGGGATTAGAGTTAATACAAAACAATGTTTATTTTAAAAATGAAGAAACTGAGGCCACGTTTGTTATTATGTTTATTAACTCTGTCATTAATAATAACATTAGTGACTGAAACCAGATTTTAAGAATCCCAGTATAGCACTCTTTCCAATGCTTCATTTCACTGTCATTTGGGCTACACTGTTAAGCAGTTACCTGCTTTGAGATACCATGTCACTGAATCCTGACTTTTCTTTTTCTGGGAGGATATTATGGAAATCAGATGAAGGAGGGAATGGTAGCATTTAGGCAATGCTCAATGAGCAAAGGGGTAAATTGAAAAAAATAGTAAAATGCAGTGACTGCTTATAATAGAAAGGAAAAGATAATTGCTAAAAGGAGTACTGCCAAAGAATTTTTTTTTTAATTATTATGGTTACATAATAGTGTATGTATTGATAGGGTATATGCAATGTTTTGATACAGGCATACAGTGTGAATTAATCAAATCAGAGTAATTGGAGTATCCATCACCTCAGGCATTTATCATTTTTTTGTGTTAAGAACATTCCAATTTCACTCTTTTAGTTATTTTAAAGTATACCCTAACTTATTGTTGATTATAGTCTGATTCTATTTTTTAATAATTTTATTTTAAGAAAAAGATTTAATCTTTCTTTAAAAAAGGTGATTTGTTTACTAACAAAAACTGTTGATATTAAAGAATAAGTTGTTTAAGTTAGCAATTTGAATATTCTGTTAATTGTTATCTTATACCAATATTAAAAAATTAACTTTTATTATTATAAAGTATTTAACTTATGTATATAACAGCCTATACAGCTTTCAAGAGACCATCACCCCAAATAAAGACAAAACAAACTGTGATGTAATTATGAAAATCAAACCAG
>CAUYSK010047194.1:0-15150 GCA_963575035.1 Avahi laniger | reverse complement strand
AAGTCTTTGATGCTGGAGGAGACTTTTCATGCCCTTTGGATTTATTTCCATTATTTTATAACATCATGGCTTTTTGCTCTTTCTTCTGGTGTATCAGTACACCAGATTCTTACTCTGTCAAGTGGGTCTAGAGACTTGTTTCATCCCTTTAGAAAGTCACGATACGGCTCTGAGAGTAATTAGTTTCCAAAAAAGAACTTGGCCTGCAAAAGTAGGTTTTATGGATGACAGCTGTTTAGCTTCCTCAGGAAGTACCTGGGTCAAGAGACTGAGTTCAAGGGAGCTTTTAGCTGTTAACACTTCCCATGTTTCTACTTCAAGTTTTTTCCCAGGCAAAATAAATGTGTTCAAATGGGTACTCTTTAACAATTCCCTGTGAGTATGCCTAAGTTGTTAGGTTGTGCGTGTTGTGATTTGGCAACCTTTAGAAACTTTAAATGAACACAAAACAGAATTGTTAAGACCCGGGATGCCAAGAGCCTTGAATTCATTTACCAGCTAGTTTCCCACGTAGGGTGGGATCACTCAGGCTTTATGGTGTTTATTGGCCCTCTCTGAAGTAAAAGGGACAGCTATGAATGGCTTGAAATATTATAAACTTGGCAAAGAAGTAATTTTGAATGTCATAGCATTCCATATTTCCCTCTTAAATAATTTTGTATCCATTTCTTCTTATAAAACCTTTTTATTAAGATATAATTTGCATGCAATAAAATATGCAAACCTTAAGTATACATCTTGATGAATTTTTAATATTTGTATACACCCATATAATCACCACCGTAATTCCTGACTTCTCACTAAAGGTTACTTTTGCTTCTTCTTGGTCTTATGGCATTATGTAGTATATAATCTTATGGCATTATGTAGTATATAATCTTTGTGTCTGGTTTGTATCACTCAAAATGTTTTTAGATATTTATCTATGTTGGTGTATATCTCAGCATTTAGTTCTTTTTATTGTAGTGCAGTATTCCATTATATTAATATACCATAATTTATTTATGTATACTCTTTTGTAAATAAACATTTGAGTTATTTCTAGTTTGGGGCTATTACAAGTAAAGCTACTATGCACATTCTTATACCAGTCTTTCGTGGAAGTATGCATTCATTTCTCTTGGACATATTCCTTGGAGTAGCATTTCTGAGTCTTAAGTAGGCAGATGTTTATTTTCATTACTGTCCAACAATTTTCCAAAGCAATGTACTCCTCCCGCCAGCAATGTGTGGAAGTTATGATTTTTGTACATCCTCACCAACACTTGGAATTTTCAGTCTTTTTCATTTTGGACATTCTGGTGAATGTGTAGTGGTATCTTACTGTGGTTTTAATTTACATTTCCCTAATGAGTAGTGATATTATTTATATTTTAATATGTTTAATGAACATTTGGAAATCTTCTTTGTGTTATGCCCGTTTAGGTATTTATCCAGTTTTTCTTTTACTTATTGCTTTTTAGGGATTCTATATATTTTCTAGACATGAGTCTTTTGTAGATATATGTATTATAAAGTGAATATTTTCTCCCAGACAGTAATTTGAATTTGTACTCTCTGTTTACTTTTAATATGGTGGTAACTCTAAGGACCTCTAAAGTGTGTGAGTGTGTGTGTGTGTGTTTGTCAAGGGAAAACTGTCACTGGAAAATGAAGATAAGAGAGATAATGAAGCAACAGAATTCGGTGGGAAAAAAGAAAAAGTGGAATGGCCAGAAAAATGGGGAAAAACAGCAAAAAGAAAATGGGTGAAGCGTGCATGGTATAGAAGGAAACACCAGACAAGAAGTGGACCTGCTTGATAAGGGGAAAGCAGGTAACAATGACACTTAACCTTCAAGGCAATTTTATCTGGAGAAAAGGACATTGACCCCTCCAATGCTAGATGGTGGGAGATAGGACTTCTAGGCACTAAAGGGGCAGACAAGGAAAAGCTGAGAATGAAATGACGGCACATCCATGGGGCCGATAGCAGGGGAGTAAGCGGTCAAGAGTGGGCGCAGGTGGTCTGAATTTGAGGCCTGCCTCACCACTTCCTAGCTGTATCACCTTGGAAATTTTCTTAACCACTCTAAGTTTTTAATTTTACAAGGGCAAAAGTAGGAATAATGGGCACCTACCTCATGGGTTTGTTGTAGAGATAAAATACTTAGCACTATTTGAGGCATGTTGTAAATACTCAATATAAAACAACAACTGCTACACTTATGTTGAGAAAATATTGGAACGCATTGTGTTTATTGATGTTGATATTTGTTTCCTAACTGATATTGGCATCAGAGATCGTTTACTAATAACTCTTAGGGTAGAAATGGATGTTCTAGCAGGTTTTAGAGCCAACCAGAGATTTATTCCTGACTGATAAACTTACAGTTACTACGGACTTGTCACATTTGTGTTAAGAAGTCTCTGTCTCACTTTTGGCATCTGTCCACAGACATGTCCTGCTTTCAAGCACTGTTCAATGATGTCTGGAATGAGAATGAAGGTCCTCCTTCCTTCTGCTTTGCTTCTCTAACAAACTTGCTGATTTCTAAATATTCCCCTGCTCAGAATCCTCAAGAGGAATTAGAAGCTTTTTAGCCACAACTTGAGCCCTGGCTTATGTTCCCCAGGTGGCGCATGTACTCCCAGATACTCTAAGGAGGGTTTAGCATGCCAATAGGAAGTGGTTGGAACAGAGGAAGCATAAAAGAGGTAGCACTAAATCTCTCTAGTTGTGTTTCACAGCTGCATTTGCTATAATAAAATGAGAGCCCAGAAGCAAATTGTCCCCCTGTGATACAATGACACACGTCTGGAGAGATGTATATTCAGGGATAAGGGCAGGTGGAGAATATTAGAAACATTTTCTCATCACTAGCATCCTATTACCTGTCTGGAAAAGTACACCGTGTACATTTGTATCACTATGTCCGAGTAAAAGAAGAAAGAAAGAAAATGAAAAGAATTTAAAGGAAGAAATGATCGTTTGGGGGTATAAAATTAACTACCCAACAGAGGGGGAAGAAGTGCTTTACTCACATAAGGATTCATTATACAGAGATCTACCAGAAACCTTTTCTTTGAGTCATGTTCCATTCATAGAAGGAATAGTCCCAGATGCCAGTTAGACATTGGATTCTTTGATCAACCATTCATCATCTAGTGTTCTGAAGTACAAATGGTACTGTAGACTGAACAACAAAAAAGGTTATTTTCAGCATTTTGTTACTGAATCAAAATCCAAGCAAAAAATAAAAGTAAGAAAAGCAGAAGCCTGTTAAAACAGACACATCTGATCTTCTGAATTTGACCTTCTAAACTTTAGAAAATATTAACAATGGGCATTTCTTATTTGAAATATTTTGGATATAAGGATTTTTGAAGCTAGAGTGTTGTATTCCACAGTCTACCCATGAAGCCTTTACCTTCATAATGGATATGTGTTCAAGTTTCAAAAGATTTATCTGATACATTCTTATTGAACATTATTTGGAAGATCTGTAACCTGATAGGCAAAGCTTTCAAAAACTTAAAGTGGGAGACATAATTGTGATTGTGAAAATTTTTTTAGAAATATAGTATTCTTGAGCTGGATGTAGTTCTAAAATAATCACTAAAATGAAATTGGGAAGCAATGCTTTCAATAATCTTGAAGATATATGCTAAGTAAAAGAAACTGGATTCTTTTGTCTTTGATTTATTTAAATGTAATTTGTGGATATAGTGTTTGTCTAAACTTCTGAAGATGCCCACAAGGCATCACAAGCCTTTTATTTCTAAAGCATTTCTCTGATTTAATTAAATCTATTAAATATCCTTATTTTTGCTTTAAAATTTGTGATTTTCAAGATTAAAATTAGACTTTGAGAGTGATAGAGCACTTTACTATATATCTTGATGAATATCCTATTTCCAAAATCAGTAGCAATTCTTGAATCTAACCTAAAACAAACAATGAAAAAGCACTGACTTCTTCCTCACACATCACAGAATCTCTAAAGATCTGACAGTATTAGGTTGTTAAGCATGAAACGTCCGATTTCCTTAGATATTAAGTTAGACAGTTGATATCTCTGATGTTTCACTTTGACATTTCTTGTTTTATTTTTATTGTGAAGGTCCATCCTCAATCTTCCAAATGCATGGTGTGGCTTGTGATTACCTTTCAAATTTTTTTAGAGCAATTTTTGTGAAACCATGGATAAGTCAAAAATTTATTTTTGAATATGAGTTCTGTCATAGAACCAATGCAGTGCAGACAGCTAGAAATATCAACAAAGTGTTTGGGAAGGATGTGGCTAATTAATGCACAATATGTCAATGGTTTGAAAAGTTCCATTCTGGTGATTTTAATCTTGAAAATGAGCCACATGGGCAACCTGAGACCAAGGTGGATAATGATGAACTGAAAGCTGTAGTGGAGGCGAATCCATCTCAACTTATATGTGAATTAGCAGCAAGATATGACGTTACTATTTGAACAATATTGGACTATTCGAAACAAACTGGCAAGGTAAAAAACTGGATAGATGGGTACCACATGAGTTAAACGAGCGTCAAAAGAGAAATCGTCTTGTAGCTTGCCTTTCTTCACTGTCAAGACATGAAGGTGAACCATTTCTACACCGTGTTGTTATGTGTGATGAAAAATGGAATTTTTTTGACAATCGCAGTTTTCAGCACAATGGTTCAATAAAGATGAAGTGCCAAAACATAGTCCAAAACTGAATATTCATCAAAAAAAGCTAATGGTGTTTGTTTGGTGGTCCAGCCCTGGTATTATCCACTACAGCTTCATGAAACATGGTCAGTTGACTACAGTGGATGTCTACTGCAACCAACCAGACAAAATGATGAGGATGCCTGCGATTAAGCAGCCAAGATTGGTCAATAGAGACAAGTCAATCCTCTTGCAAGACAATGCTCGGCCACATATCTCACAAATAACGCTACTCACACTACAGAGGCAGGACTTGGAAACTCTGTCGTCCATTGTATTCACTAGACCTTGCATCAGCTACCACTTCTTCCAGGCTTTGGACCACTTCTTACAAAGAATATTCAATTCTCAACAAGCTGTGGAAAACACCTTTTGTGATTTCATTGCCGTTCACTCTCCAGGCTTCTTTGCTGCTGACATAAACACCCTACCATGAAGATGGCAAAACTGTGTCGATAGTTTAGGTATGTACTTTGATTAATTTTACTGCTTTTTATTTGAGATACAATAAACTACACTTCTGATTTTAAATTGGACATTTCATATTTAATGACCTAATAGCATTGAAAAGAGTTAGGGCCTTGCTCTGGATTAGGCTTTGGCTTAAAGGAAGGTTGTGGCTGATTTGAATCTTCTATCCAGATCACTAAAACTTTCTCCGTATCAGCAATGAGCCTGTTTCACTCTCTTATCATTTGTATGTTCACTAGAGTAGCACTTTTAATTTCCTTCAAGAACTTTTCCTTTGCATTCACAACTTGGCTAACTGTTTTATGTTCAAGATGTAGAAGGATGCCAGGGGAGAGGGTGACTGCTGTTGAAAAGAAGTACTCAAGGAATTGAGAAATTTGAGCATGAGGTGACTCTTCCATATCAACATCGAAGTCATCCAGGGTAGAACAGAACCCAAGATGTCAAAGTGATGTCAATGAATGAGACATGGTGACCAGGGAGACTGGCAGCAGTCAGTGATGAGGAAGTGGAGTTGATTGGCATAGATGTCAAAGGAGGGTGGAGTAATAATCAGCAAGTCAATGTGAATAACCAGCAGAGCACCTCCCCTATCTCAGGACCTGGGGAGAGTTGGGAACCAGAGAAGCCTCACCTCAATGCACTGCAGGGAAGTGGCGTCCTCAGTGAAGAGCCAAGTTCAAAAGAAGTCAAGATGTGGGGCAACTCTTTGGTGGCAAGGCTGAGGACGAAGAGGAGTCTGTTCTCCATGGAAAAAAGGGTTCCAGAAGACCTAACTGAATAATTTGAGATGAACGAGAGTGACAGTGTGAACGGGAGGGAGAAATCATAGCATAGCATGAGGATGAGAACTGAAAGAATACAGAGAAGAGGAAGAAGTTCTATCTCAGCCAGTTCTCTGAGATATAATAGCTGAATTCCAAAACATTTTCAAGAATTGCTCCAGCTGTCCTCTGACTGACAGGTGTTTCATTCAGGCAGAAAGAGGTTGAGCACAGCTGACAAGTCTTTGGAAAGGCCATGGACGTTGTCCTAGTCCAAATAAGTAGGTCCACAATGGCATTCTTGGATTCTTATACTTTCAGCATCTATGGGAACAGCAGCAGTTTCTGGTGTTCGGAGACTTTTGCATCTTCCAAATTACTCAGTCATTTCCTAGATTTATTACAGGCCATGGAATATGGAGAAGGATCTGACTTTTTTAGATGTTCAGTATGATTTTTCAATCAAAGTATTATTTTATTTTAAAGAATTTTTATATCAAACTCTATTTATCTTGCTAGTTACAATCACACCTTAGATATTTTGAATTAGCTTTTGAGGATTTCCTTTCTTAGAAATGATCGTTGAATTAAACACTACTGTTTTCATAAATATTCCTAGTATTATTTCTGAGATTCAAGCATTATTCCAGTTCATCACGCTGCCAATTTTAGCAGTAAAATAAATAGTGAAATTGAATTCCATGTAGACAAATCACATTTGTAGAAAACACTTTTTAATAAATCGGGTTACTGTTGTGACCTTAGTGAAGCAACAGAAAGGTGTGTGCATTTGGTTTTGTCCTTAACTTGGATGTAACATATTATTTGCAAACTTTAACTTATCGTAATCTGTAATCCTGCGAATTTTTACGTAAGACTATTTCATAGAATTGTATGGTTGAGACCTGGGACTCAGAACCTTGATGTAATACTTATGCAAACACATTTTTTTATTCTGTTCTCTTCTGTGACCTTGTCAGGGTCACTTTTTTGTTTGTTTTAATTCACTCCCTCTGAAATAGTAATTGTGACTAGGATTTGGCAACTGCAGAGTATATCATGTGTACATGATGCCTTAGTGAAGGGTATTAATTATACACCACAGAGACACAAGCAGAGAGGGCTTCATTTGTGTTAAAAAGAAATGTGAAGTTTAATTGATTATCAGAGGGTTACTGCAACAAATACAGACAAGAACCCACATCTTCTCATTTCATTTTATAACTTCTGGTAGGTTCTGTGCAGTATCCACTGAAAAAACTGAAGTGAGGGCTAATAACTTTATTAAGTGTTTCTATAAGACTTCTCTATCTGTCAAAATTTCCTTTGCAGTTGGCAAAACAGTGAATGGCTGATAGTGAAAACTCACTTCATAAATCATTATACAGTCATTAAGATGATCATTATGATAACTATATGGCAACAGGAAAGTATTTAGAGCTTTTTTTGGAGAAAAGCAAATTACGCACGTATATCCAGGTTAAGGTTACAGCACTACAAAATATATTAATATAACTGCATATGGTTAAGAACTGGAAAGCAGTGTGAAATAATTTGATTTTTTGGAATTACTGAATTGTGATTATTTTTTTCTCTCATTTTAGTTTCTATTAATAAAAATATGTGTTTAGGCAGCAATAGAATTACAGTAAAATCACATTCATTATTTATTTGCAGTTTTATTCATCCAGATTCATCTGTTGAATCTTACTACATAACAGACACTATTCGAGGTATTGGGAATATATTATGAACAGATAAAAATAAAACATATGATATTTTGTTTCTTAAATGCAATCCGACGGGAATTTTTGACAGCTATGGGGGGGAGAGAGGATACTTGGGCCTTTCAGAATTCTGCAGATCATTTTGTGTAACCATTCCTCTGTTGGCAACTGACTCCCCAGAAAAGATTGCCAGCAGAACCTATTAACCAAGAAAAACTAGGTGTTAGTTTCACTGAAATAAGGGAGAAAAACACCTTTAAACTTAGTGGTATATCAGAAAAGGGAAGTAAAGAAAGGATATATATGGGGTTCTTAGAGATAGGTTTGGGGGCCTGATCTTGCTAGGTAGAAAAATGGTTGGGATTAAGCAGAATTTAGGGCCTAACAGTTTTGGATTAGTGGGGTCTTTAACTGAAGTGAGCCTCCTAACGCAAGCCTTGAGCAAACTGTTAGTCTTGATAAGTAAGCTGGTTCAGTTGGTTTATAGCGCTATTTTCCAGGAGCCAGCATTTCCTGGAGCAAGTACCTATGTTATCTTTGCCTTGTTTCCAGATTGTGCAACATTAGGGCAGGCACTTAAGCTCTGACTCAGAACTGTTTGGCACTGGGACAGGAAAGCATTTTGGTTTCAGTTCTTACCTTCCTTGTGAATGAGCCTAAGTTTGGTGCTCATTTGGCCAACAAGGCAGGTGCTATTCCCCCTCTTTTTCTTAATGTTTAAAAGTTATATTGTCACCTCTGTTGCTTGGGAATGTAGGTGACACACAGCCCTTAGGCTAGACAGAGGGATGAGAACTCAAGGGAGATAGAGTCCTGGAGTAAACAACTGGTTTTGCTGCTTAGTGTCTGACACTTTTCTGTTTTGGAGGAATCTCAGGATAGGTAGGAGAGAGGACCCAGCCTTCCCCTAGAGAAGCTGCAGGGGACAGGTGTTCCCTGTTAAGTAACAGTTAGAATGAGGGGTCTGTAACTTCAGTGTGGTCAATCTGATGTTCCCAGCCTGGCCTTTGAACCTTGGGCGGCTCAGACCTATAGTATGGCATGTGCCACTTCTAAATAGAAAGGCTAGTGGCGTGGCAGTTGTGGCTGCTGACAGTGTGACCAGGAGTCGTTTGTGCCCAGCTGATGAGCTGCAGGGTCCAGCAGACTGATCCGACCTCCTGGCTGCTCATTTTCTTCCTTGGATCCTGCTCAAGTTTGGTTCATCAAGCTCGCTATCCATTCTGAGTTGTATCCTGTTTTTCCGATGAATTCCTTTTTCTGCTTATGCTAATCAGTGTTGGTTTCTCTTGTCGACAATCCAGAACCCTGATATATACAGCCCTTTATTACTCTAGAAACCAAAGGACAGGAAGTTCCCTGACTTTTCTTGAACTTTAATGGTAAAATCAGTGGTGAAAGTTAGTGAGGAGAAACCAAAGGGAAAAATGTTTATTTTAATGCTTTCTTTTTGACATAAAAGGGTAACAAAGAAGAGGGTAACAAAGAGAAGAGTCTCTTGAGATATCCCTGGCAAAGTTTGCAAAGCTCTCAGTAAAGAGACAAGGACAGGGCTTCATTGTAATTATTCCCTTTTGACTGTTCAAGCTGGTAGGCTTAAAATGGACTCCTAATGAGAGTGGTTTGCACTTCAATTAATTAAGTGCATAAAATTACAAACTGCATATCTTTTCCCTCTAGAGAATATTCTTGCTCTATCTGTACTATTTTATTTTAATTTCTCTCTCTTTCTCTTTCTCTCTCTCTTTCTCCCCCCCCCCACCAGACCATATTTATGTTTCTCTCTCCTTCTCTCTCTATATATATCTTAAAAGAAGTTGGCCCTGAAGGAAAATTAACTTTGATTGCTGTTAGTCCACTGAGAAAAGCTTCTCTTTGAATACTGGAACACATCTTTCTCTAACTCTTCCTTACACCTAGTTCTAAATTTATCAGAGTTGTTCCTGATATAAACATTTTGAAGACAATCATAAAGAAAAAGATGAAAATCTGTCTATTATGTTAAATACTTTTGCTATAGGCATCTTCCTTCAGAAGTTCTTTCTCTTTATTGTGAGGTGCATGCACTTGGGCGAATGCACACGTGTGTGAAGCACTTGAGAAATATCAGAGACAGATCATTCCTCAAGCCGTATCAGCAGAGTCAAGTCCCAGCAGAGAGGACCGAGACAGGTTACTGCAACATTCTCAGAAACCCTTGTGTGGACTCTTTTTCCTCCATGCACCCTCTTTCTGCCTTAATGTATTCTAGTTTAATTATATCCACAGCTTTCTAACCTCTGTTATAATTCTGTGCTTCAGAATTTGTTTTCTTCTCTCATCCTTCCTCCTAATAAAACACCTATTCTTCAGGGAGTCTTTTCCAGTAAAATAGAAAGGATCGAAGAAGGCCATTCTTTGTGAAATGTGAATCATTTCAAATGACTTAGTGGCTTGTTCCAATGTTAATGGTGGAATTGTGAACAGAAATGGACGAACACTTGAATTTTCAAATTCTTCGGAGTATTAATTGTATATGCATATATAGCAATATTTCTTGTAGCTTAGAAAAATCTTATTGGTTTAACAAAAAATTCAATCGGAATAGGTTAGAAACAGTTTCTGGCATTAGTAATAACAATATTGAAGAAACTACATATTACAACATGGTGCTTATATTTTTTCTTGTTTTTTTTGGCTTCTGTCCCTCCCATCTGCCATGAACACAGTATTCTTTCTCCTTTGTCTTTTATCTCCTATCTCAAACTCTTGATATTAAAGTTGAAGAATGTGTCAGATCTTATGCTAAACACTAGCTATGTTTTATTGTGTTTGAGACTTAGGACAATCCTAGGGTAGGTACTATTATTTCCTTCATTTTACGGAGGAGAAAACTGAAGCTTGGAGAAGTTAAATAATTTCCCCAGTGACCCAGAGAACCAAAATATTAACCAAGATCTGAAAGTCCTTGATCTTAACCTAGATATGCCAGAATGTCACATCTAAGTTTCACTATAATTTTCTATTCTGTCCAAATTTCCGCAACTTGTAATGACAGAAGAAAACTTTTGTTTGATTCTAATCTTCTTTATAGAATACCTGAACATTTTCTGATTTCTGCTTGAGGTTACCCCTCTTTTTCTAAAGAGGACCCTACTGACATCAATAATTAGCTGAGGGTGACATGAGCTGAATATTGTTATACCCAAGTAACCCTTACCTGGTATGAAAGAGAATGGATGACCGGGATTCCTGGAGCATTTGAGGCCCTGAGAAAAGTCCAGATCAACTTTCCATAAACCGCCCTCCACATCTGGAGTTTAATTTATTGATTAGGATATTACATCTTCAGGGCTAAATGGTCTCTGATTTGTTCTGAAAAAGTTCATATGCCTTTAACAAATACAAACACTTTCTCCTAGGAATAGCTTAAATTTGGTGAAAATCTTCCTTAACAATGGTTACCTAAAGTCAGTTGGATTTCATTATTATATATTAGCACCATTAACTAAAACCTTTGCCCATTCAAAATAATATGCGTTGCCACATAATGCTAAAATCTGTTATTAAACTGCCAGAGATTATTGTTTTAACAGTTCGAACACTATTATTTTTAGAAAATTGACTTTGTATGATGCCCTATTAGAGTCTTTTAATTGAGGAGAAAAACAAAATCAGATGACATTTGCAAAAAATAAAATTGGTATCAGTTGAAACATCTGTACCATTTCTTTTATTTAAAGGACATTTTTATCCTGGAAAATGACTGACTACTTCCATTAGCCTCATATCACAACAATAAAATAAAGTTGTCTTTGGATAGCTACTAATTTGCATTTAAATTATTCCCCTGGCAGCATTTTGTAAGCATAAGCAAACAAAAGATTGCTTTGCACGACATAGGCCTATGCACCTGAGAGAGAAATATATCATCTACAAAATTTAAAAATATGGATTTTAGTAAATGCCTCTGTAGAAGAATTGTAAGGATCTGCATGGTTTTTGTTTTTGTTTACTCCTGGAGTTATCTTTCTAATAATCCTCCAGAAGAAGAAAAATTCTAATCTACTTTCCTTGGAGGTATCATGAGACAATGATGCATATTGGGATTTGACACATATTGTGGGTAAAAATCATGTGAAGTCTTCAAATAGACTTTCTTTTACTGTTCTTTATCTTTAGTGTTGACTCTAATTGTCTTTGTGAACTAATTTGAAGTTGCAAGCTAGCAGTGAACTGGAGACTGAGTGGAAAGTAGGGGGTAATAGATGAGCTCTTCACTTGGGAAGGACTAAAGAGACTGTTGAGGCAATGGATAGCATTGAACCTGGATACCTGGATGGGAAAGAGTTGTACCATTTTGTTGTCGTTGTTTTCATGTGGTCTTATTTAGAAAATAAGTTAAGATCCAGAAAAACTTAGACCAAGCGTTGTCATGCTACAGCCTGCAGGCCAAATGCGTCCTGCTACCTACTATATAAATGACGTTTTCTTGAAGCATGCACTACTGCTGCAGAGTAGAGTAGTTGAGATGGAGAGCATTTGGCTTGCAGAGTTGAAAATGTCTAGTACCTGGCCATTTACAGAAGAAGTTTGCCAACCCTTGATTTAGACTTAGTCACTTCAATAAGAAGTGACTGAGTGGACAACTTATCAGGATATGTAAGCTTTTAAAGTATTAAAAGACCTGCTTCCTGTACAGGGAGTGGGCCAAGGAGAGATGAAGCTTTGGCAGTGCTCACGTATTCATCTCTTCTTTCACCAGGGTGACTGAGCGCCCTCTCTCTGACAAGGATGATGACAGGCACTCAAGATACAGCAGTGAGCAAAAAGTGGTGTCTATCTCTCATGAAGATAGACACAGAAGCAAAATAGTGTACAATGTAGACAAATATCCCAGCTCTCATGGATCTTGCATTTTGCATGAGTAGGGAGGGGCGGAGAAGATACACAACATATCTGAAGAGGCTGAAGTTTTAGAGTGACCAGAGACAATCTCACTGCGAATGTGACTTTGAATAAAGGTTTAGAGAACATGAGGGAGCTAGCCATGCTGCTTGCCATGCTGCTAGAGTTTCTCTATAGAGAAAAGAGAAGCGATGGGCATTAGTGAAGGATGACATGAAGCCAAGATTTTTTTTTTTTAAGTTAGAGAATTGACAGCTTTTTTGCATGGTGAAGAGAATAATATAATAGAGAGGGAAAATTGATGTTTCAGGAAATTGCTGGGACAGTGTCTTTGAGTAGATAAAAGGGAATTGATCTAGTATACAAGAGGGGGGACTGACCTTTGCATTACAGCAAGGACATTTATCCATAATAATATAAGAGAAAGTAGAGTATATGGGCACAGAGGTAGGTGAGTAGTTGTGGTTGAAAATTGTTGTTCTTTTTAAAATGCTTTAATATTTACTAGCATGTGCAAAGGTCCTGAGGCAAAATAAAGCATGGTATAATCAAGGAATTAAAAGAAGAAAAGTATAACAGAACTATCAAGTGAGCAGTAGCATGGAGCCAGAGTAGGCTAAAGAGGTAGGACACACAGGTCAGCCAGACTAAGGATATAGTGATCGGAAATCAATGAAGATAGGGGTAAAATCAGATTTGCCTTTTAAAAAAGATCACTGTGTGTACTGTTAGAGATTAGGTAGGAGAGTGAGACAGGAGTCGTCATGGAGAGACCACTCAGGAAGCCACTGCTGTAATTCAGATGGGAATGATGGCATCCCAGTCTAGAGCAGAGGTGGTGGGTAGAAGAGAAGTGGTCAGATTTTGAGAAGTAGTTAGAAGTAGAGTAGACTTACCTCACTTACACAGAGATCGCCTGTGTAAACAGTGAATAGAGAAGGGAGCCTGGGAGTGGAGGTGGGCACTCAGGAGACAGAGTTGAGATCTGGTCTAGAACACTGAGTGGGGAAGCTGAGCCCTGGTGAAGAGGAGACTTCACAGCGGCTGGGGGTGGAGAGGCAGAGCAAGAACAATCCTGTGGTACAGGAGCTACACTCTCCATCACATCCGTCTGGCTGAGGCTAAACACTGGTTACTTCTGATTTTTAAAAAATCCTAAAATTATATTGATTAATTTTACTTTAGTGAAAAATGTTGAACTTTTCATTCTCGTAATGACACCAAAGTAAAGGTCAAAATCCTAAGAGAAGACTGGGTCAGAACTTAATAGGCAGATTGTTGATTGTCATGATGGCAGTGGACACTTCCAGTTGTCACGTTCTAGGCCCATCACATAGGCCTTTCCTCTTTTGAAGTTTCTATTTTGAAGTGTGTTTTTATTTTTGTGTCTCTCATAAATATGTGTAGAACACAGGCTTTGTGAATAAACCTCTCTCTACATCTTGCAGATGCAAGTAGCCTGCAATGTGCTTCCATTCTGCATATTGCTAGATATTTCTGCTTATAAAAAAATTATAGCCTTGCAGATCCTATCAAAAGGATTGCTATTAGATGGAATTAAGAAATGACTATGGAACTAAAAGAATAAGAGCTGGCCTCAGGAGTTCAGTCCAATTAGTCAGTCTAGGAGATTTGGGACCTTAGAGGTGTTTGGAAGCTGAAAACTTAATGCATGGAACAAGTTATCTCACTCTGAACAGGTTTGTGTTTCTTACCTAATATTTTTTAATAAAAGTGCACATTAAATCAGGTAAAAACTTCATCTAACTACTTTAGCAATGGAAAGACCAACATGAAATCCCAAACAAAAATTTTAGGCATGCATTTTCACAATAGAACTTGCTATACTTGGGGGAGACTTGTCTTTTCATTTTAAGGTTAAATTAGGATACAGAATCTATGCTTTGGAAACCAGGCTGTTTCTTTGTTCTGTTGTTTTCCTGATTTTGGTGTGGCTCGATGCCATTGTGCTCTAGTAAAATTTCTCTTACGTAGACTGCCAGAGCTGGGAGTACGAGTGCTATGTGCGTGGGCGCGTACAAACAGATGTGAGGAGAGAGTGGTTATTCAAGCATGCTTCAAACCTGAAGAATAGTTTTGGTCAAAATCTTCAAGTCCGTGGGATGGAGTTTTGGCAGAATTAGAATGTTTTTGAAGAAAAGGAAAATTAAATCTAATTCCCATCCCTCCGAGACTTTTGGTCAAGATGGAAAATGAGAGCATAACCTTTAGATCCAGAGTGGAATATAGAAAGATCCTCCATGGACCATTCGCTAATTAACAAGAGGAGGGTAGAGAGGAAATGTGCTTTAGCAACCTCATGAGCCAAGCCCCTCCCTTTCCTATTCCTAGGTGCTTTTGACCTCTCATTGGGAAAACTAATTTTCATTCAGTCCCTTTCAATAACACCTCAACTTCTTTTTTTTTTTTAGACAGAGTCTCACTCTTTTTTTGCCCGGGCTAGAGTGAGTGCCATGGCGTCAGCCTAGCTCACAGCAACCTCACACTCCTGGGCTCAAGCGATCATCCTGCCTCAGCCTCCCGAGTAGCTGGGACTACAGGCATGCGCCACCATGCCCGGCTAATTTTTTCTATA
>CAUYSK010047193.1:0-47006 GCA_963575035.1 Avahi laniger | reverse complement strand
CCTCCAACTCCTGGGCTCAAGTGATCTTCCTGCCTCAGCCTCGCAAGTAGCTAGTACGGACTACAGGCACGCACCACCATGCCCAGCTAATTTTTTCTATTTTTAGTTGTTTGGCTAATTTCTTTCTATTTATAGTAGAGATGGGGTCTCGCTCTTGCTCAGGCTGGTCTTGAACTCCTGAGCTCAAGCAATCCTCCGCCTCGGCCTCCCAGAGTGCTAGGTAGGATTACAGGCGTGAGCCACCGCACCCAGCCCCTTGTTGGTTTTTAAAATTAGATTTCTTCCTAGGTATATTATAATTTTAATGCTAACATGAATGGATTCCTTTTTTAAAAAATGACATTTTTTAAAATTTCAGAATATTACAGGGGTACAAACGTTTGGTTACATTGCTTTTGTACCGTTTGAGTCAAAGTTATAAGTGGGCCCATCCCCCAGATAGTGTGCATTGTACCCGTTAGGTGTGAATTTACCCATCCCCTCCTCTTCCCTCCCACCTGCTTGATTTCTGATGAATGTTATTTCCATATGTGCACATAAGTGTTGATTGATTAGTTCCAATTTAATGGTGAGTACATGTGGTGTGTGTTTTTCCATTCTTGTGATACTTATATACCACATTTTATTAATCCACTCGTGTATTGATGGGCACTTGGTTGTTTCCACATCTTTGCGATTGTGAATTATGCTGCTATAAACATTTGAGTGCAGGTATCTTTTTTATAGAATGTCTCTTTTTCATTTGGGTAAATACCCAGTTGTGGGATTGTTGGATGAAATGGTAGTTCTACTTGTAGTTCTTTGAGATATCTCCATACTACTTTCCATAGAGGTTGTACTAGTTTGCAATCCCACCAACAGTGTATGAGTGTTCCTATCTCTGCATCCATGATAGCATTTGTTGTTTTGGGACTTTTTGATAAAAGCCATTCTCATTGGAGTTAGTGATATCTCATTGTGGTTTTTGATTTGTGTTTCCCTAATGATTAGAGATGTTGAGCATTTTTTCATATGTTTGTTGGCCATTAGTCTATCTTCTTTTGAAAAGTTTCTGTTCATGTCTTTTGCTCACTTTTTAATGGGGTCGTTTGATTTTTTTTCTTGCTGATTTGCTTGAGTTCTTTATAGATTCTAGTTATCAGTCCTTTATCGGATTTATAGCCTGCAAATATTAGTATTTTCTCCCATTCTGTAGGCTGTCTATTCACTCTAATGATTGTTGTGCAGAAGCTTTTTAATTTGATCAGATCCCATTTATTATTTTGTTGTTGCTGTGATTGCTTTGGGGGTCTTCTTCATAAATTCTTTGCCTAGGCTCATGTCTAGAAGAGTTTTTCCAACATTTTCTTCTAGAGTTCTTATGGTTTCATGCCGTAGGTGTAAGTCTGTTATCCGTTGTGAGTTGATTTTCGTGAGTGGTGAGAGGTGCAGATCCTGTTTCAGTCTCCTACATATGGCTATCCAATTTTCTCAGCACCATTTATTGAATAGGGGATTCTTTTCCCCAGTGTATGTTTTTGTCTGCTTTGTCAAAGATCAGATGGCAATATGAGGATGGTTTTATATCTGGGTTCTCTGTTCTGATCCATTGGTCTGTGTCTGTGTTCTTGTAGCAGTACCATGCTGTTTTGGTTACTATAACCTTGTAGTATAATTTGAAGTCTGGTAAATTGATGCCTCCCAATTTGTTCTTTTTGCTTAAGGTTGCTTTGGCTATACAGGGTCTTCTCTGGTTTCATATGAGTGTAAAATCATTTTTTCTAGATCTGCAAAAAACGATGTTGGTATTTTAATAGGGATTGTGTTAAATCTGCAAATCACTTTGGCTAGTATAGACATTTTAACAATGTTGATTCAGCCAATCCATGAGCATGGTATGTCTTTCCATCTGTTTACATCCTCTGCTATTTCCTTCCTCAGTGTTTCATAGTTCTCCCTGTAGAGGTCTTTCACCTCCTTAGTTAAATATATTTCTAGGTATTTTATTTTTTCTTTGTTGCTATTGTGAAAGGTACTGAGTCTTTGATTTGGTTCTCAGCTTGACTGCTGTTGGTGTATAGGAATGCTGTCAATTTGTATTCATTGATTTTGTAACCTGGGACTTTGGTGAATTTATTTATCAATTCCAGTAGTCTCCTGGCAGAATCTTTGGGTTTTTCTAGATGTAAGATCAGATCATCAGCAAAGAGCAATAGTTTGACCTCTTCTTCCCTCATTTGGATATGCTTGATTTCCTTTTCTTGTCTGATTGTTCTGGAGTTCCAGCACTATGTTGACTAGAAGTGGTGATAGTGGGAAACCTTGTCTGGTTGCCGTTCTAAGCAGGAAAGCTTTTGATATTTCCCCATTCAATATGATGTTGGCTGTGGATTTGTCGTATGTGGCTTTTATAATTTTTAGGTAAGTCCCATACATGCCTATTTTGTTAAGCGTTGTTATCATAAAAAGGTGCTGAATTTAGTCAAATGCTTTTTCTGTGTCTATTGAGAAGATCATACGGTCTTTGTTTTTACTTGTATTTATGTGGTGAATTACATTTATAGATTTGCATATGTTGAACCATCCCTGCATCTCTGGGATGAAGCCCACTTGGTCATGATGGATTATTTTTTTGATATGAGCAGCTGAATTCAGTTCACCAGGATTTTATTGAGAATTTTTGCATCTATATTCATAAGGTATATTTTGGTCTGTATTTTCTTTTTTTGTTGAGTCCTTTCCTTTAGGATGTTGAGTCATCTCCTGTGGTGTCAAGGTGATGCTGGCTTCATAAAACGTGTTAAGAGAAGGATTCCTTCCTTCTCAGTGTTATGGAGTAATTTCTACAGGATAGGTACCACTTCTTTTTAGGTCTGTTAAAATTCAGGTGTGAAACCATCTGGTCCAGGACTTTTTTTGTTAGATTTTTTTTTTTATTGTTGCTTCAATTTCATTACTCGATATTGGTCTGTTCAGGAATTCTGTTTCTTCCTGACTGAGCCTAGGGAGGCTGTGTGTTTCTAAGAATTTGTCCATTTCCTCCACATTTTCAGGTTTATGTGCATAGAGATTTTTATAGTATTCAGAGATGGTATTTTGTATTTCCGTGGTATCAGTTGTAATTTCTCCTTTTTCATTCCCAATTAAGGTTATTATAGTCCTTTCTTTTCTGCTTCTGGGTAATCTAGTGAGAGCCCTGTCAGTTTTATCTTTTCAAAGAACCAACTTTTTATTTCATTAATCTTCTGTGTAGTTCTTCTCTTATCAATTTCATTTAGTTCTGCTCTGATCTTGGTTATTTATTTTCTTCTGTTGGGTTTGGGATTGGTTTGCTCATCCTTTTCCAGTTCCTTGAGACAATTCATTAGATTGTTCATTTGTGATCTTCCTGTCTTTTGTATGTATGCACTTATTATGGCTATGAATTTTCCCCCAGGACTGCTTTAGCTGTATCCCACAGATTTTGATAACTTGTGTCCTTTTTATAGTTCAAAGAATTTTTTGATTTCTATTTTAATTTCCTCCTTGACTTGACTATCATTCAGTAGTAGGTTGTTTAGTTTCCATGACTTTGTGTAGAGATGAGTGTTTCTGTTGGAGTTGATTTCTAATTTTATTCCATTGTGGTTCTGAGTAGATGCATGATATAATTTCTATTTTTTAAAATTTTTTGAGACGTTTCGTGATCTAGGATGTAATCAGTCTTAGAGACTGTTCCATGAGCTGATGAGAAGAATGTATGGTCATTGGTTTTTGGGTAGATTGGTCTGTAAATGTCTATTAGACCCATTTGTTCTAGAGTTCTGTGTAAATCCATTGTTTCTTTGTTTATTTTCTGTTTGGAGGATCTGTCCTGTTCTGTCAGAAGGGTCTTAAAGTCCCCAGCTATTATGGTGCCGTTGTTTATAGTTTAGATCAAGTTGGATTTGCTTTATGAATCTGGGTGCACCTGTGTTAGGTGGGTAAATATTTAGAATTGTTATGTCTTGTTGAATTGTTCCCTTTACCATTATGTGATGGCCATCTTTGTCTTTCTTTATTTTGAAACTCTCTATTATCTGATGTGAGAACTGCTACACAATCTTTCTTTTGGTTTCTGTTTGCATGGAATATTGTTTCCATCCCTTCACCTTGAGTCTCAATGAGTCCTTGTGGGTTAGATGTGTTCCCTGGAGATAGCAGATACTTGGCTTGAATTTTTTTATCCATTCAGCCAGCCTGTGTCTCTTCGATGGGGAGTTAAAGCCATTCACATTTATTGAAAGTTGATAAGTGGAGTGGATTTCTGTTCATCCTTGAATAGAACCTTGTTGCTTTGTTTTATCTCTTGAGCAATTGCAGTATCTGGGCTTTAACCTTTAGCTTTTGGGTGATTTCACATTGGTGGGCGTCTATTGTGCTGATCTGTGCGTAATGCATATAATGCAGTTCTGAGTACTTATGCAGGGCAGGTCTTGAAAAATTTCCTCATTGTTTGCTTGTCTGAGAAAGTATTGCCTCTTCATATATGAAACTTAGTTTTGCAGGATACAAAATTCTAGGCTGGCCATTATTCTCTTTACAGAGACTGAGAATGGGGCTCCAGTCCCTTTTGGCTTGTAAGGTCTCAGGTGAGAAGTCTGCGTCAGTCTGATCGGTTTTCCTTTGTAAGTTACCTGTTGCTTTTGCCTTACAGCTCATAGAATCACCTCTTTCTTGTTTATTTTGGCCAGTCTGATGACTATGTGTGGTCGTGTTTGCCTCTTTGCGATGAATCTCTTAGGAGTCCTTTGAGCTTCTTATACCTGGATATCTAGATTTCTAGCAAGGCCAGGGAAATTTTCCTCAATTATCCCCTCAAATAGGTTTTCCAAGCCTTATGTATTTTCTCCTTCACCCTCAGGGATCCTATGATTCTTATGTTAGGCCTCTTTACATAATCCCATATTTCTTGCAGGCTTTGTTTGTTCCTCTTATTTTCTCTGCTCTCTTTGACTGACTTGTTCAATTCAAAAGTGTTTCTTCAATTTCTGAGATTCTTCCTTCTGCCTGATCTAACCTATTCTTAAGGCTTTCAACTGTGTTTTGTATTTCCTCGAATGAATTTTTCATTCCAGAAGTTCTGTTTGCTTTTTCTTTAATAATTCAGTTTCTTTAGTGAATTTTTCACTCATTTCCTGCATTGTTTTTGTGATTTCTTTGTGTTGGGTTTCTATTTTCTCTTGTATTTCATTGAGCTTCTTTACAATCCATGTTCAAAATTCTTCATCTGTCATTTCAGTATTCTGATTTTGGTTGGTAGCCATTGCTGGAGAGCTGGTGCTCCCTTTTGGGGGTGTCCTTTTGCTTTGATTCTTCATTCTTCCAGAGTTCTTTTGCTGATTCCTTCTCATCTGGAGCAGCTGTTGCTTCTTACTTTTGGATTTTCTTTTGTTTAGATAATGACATGCCCAGTTTAATCTCTGAGCCAGTAGGTGGTGCTTATGGATGAGAATCAGCCACACCCTGTATGACTGAGCCAGTAAATGCTGTAAAGGGTGTGCAAATTGACCTCCCTGTTAGTAGGTGTTGCTTGCCGGAAGGAGCAAGCTGAAATGTCGTTTTGGGTCCTGTGACCAGCTCTAGTTCTGCAGGAGAAGCATTTGAACTTCTTGGAAGAAAATTGTTGGGCTCTGATTGTGCTGGTTAGTTTGAGTTGTCAAGGAGTCTGAGACATCCAATTGGAGATGTCAGGTAAGCAATTGTACATATGCCTGCAGCTTGGAAGAGAGGTTGGACTGGAGATCTCAATATGGAAAGTTTTGGCATGTTGGCGGTAATTGAAACTGTGGGAGTGAATAAGATTAAGTTGAGTGAAAATATGGAGGGAAAAGAAAAATTGGTAGCATAGGCCTGAACTTAAGGAACTCTGGCATGGAACTATAGATGACGAACCTGCAAAGGAGTCAGAGATGGAAAACTAGGGAAATGGGATGTCCTGAGAGCTGAGCAAAGATATATTAATAAGAGGGATGGACTGCTCTCCAGTTCCACCAACAGAGGGAAAGACAAGACTGCTAGGACTAGAAGACAGAGCTCCTTAGGCCTGGAGGAAGGCAGACATTTGTGTAGGTACAGAACAGGTGAGCTCATAGGTGAGAGGAACCAGCTGGGGTGTGAAGGCTAGGAACACCTGCTAAACTGGGAAGAGCATTCAGCAAAACACTGAGTTTCAGAAAGGTCAGACACCAAGTAATAAGGGAGTTAGGCTAAAGTCACTCAGCTTCAAGCCTGGACAGAGAAGACATTGCTCCTCAAGGAGATCATGTCCTCTGGGATAGCTGCTGGAGGGTCCAGCACATAGATAACCAAGCAGATGAGCATCCATGCTCTGGGGAGGCCCTTCTGATTCTGAACAGCAGCAACAGTCTAGATCTCTCATGACAACCGCTGCAGATTCTGCTAACATAAATCTTTTCGAAAGAAACTTTACATACAGCTCCAGTCTGGAAAAGATACTATGGAATTGCTGTGGTTGAGGCAAAGAGGGACCACTCCCTACCTTTTATGGAAGCCCAGGGACTTGAGGAATATATTGAAAGCCCCTGGTCTCTCAGGATTTTCCATTTGGTCAAGGGAGATTTGGGCTGGGTAGGTTTTGCCCCCACATGTCATTCTGGGATACTGCCTTACAAGCAGTTTATAACTGCTAGTGTATTCTGTGAGGATCCGGAGGGTGCTTTATTGCTGAGAGGTATTCCATTGTATGGAGGTACCACTGTTTATTCATTCACCTGCTGAAGGACCATTTGGATTATTTCTACTTTTGGGCAATTGTGAATACAGCTGCTATAAACATTTATTTACAGGTTTTTATGTGAACATAGTTTTCATTTCTCTAAGGTGAATACCTAGGAGTAGAATTTTTAGATCATGGATCATGTGATTATTAGTGTATGTTTTAAGGTTAAGAAACTCCTACGGTTTTCCAGAGTGGCTGTAATATCTTGCATTCCTATCAGTAATGAGTGGAGAGTTCCAGTTGTTCTGCATCCTTGCCAGTACTTGTCAGTGTTTTTTATTTTAACCCATTCTGATAGTATGTAGTAGCATCTCATTGTGGTTTTAATTTGTGTTTTCCTAATAGCTAATGACGATGTCATGTGCTTATTTGCTCTCCTAATTTGAGTGGTTTTCTTACTGTGGGATTTTGAGAGTTGTTGTATATTCAGACACAAGTCCTCTGTTGGATGTGATTTGCAAATATTTTCTCCTAGTGTGTAGCCTGTGTTTTTAGCCTTTTAGCAGTGTCTTTCACAAAGTGAAAGTTTTTAATTTTAATAAAGTCCAGTTTATCAGTTTTTTCTTCTATGGATCATGCTTTTTGGTGTCAGGACTAAGAACTCTTTGCCTAACTCGGGGTCTTGAAGATTCTATGTTTTTTTCTAAAAGTTTTATAGTTTTACATTTATGTCTTTGATCCAATTGGGGGTTAATTTTTGTATAAAATGTGGGATTTTAAGTGGTTGAAGGCTTTTGTGGGTTTTCTTTTTTGGGTTTTTTTGTTTGTTTGTTTTTGCAGACCATACCAATTTTTTTTCAAAACCCTTTGTTTGAAAAAGCTGTCCTTTCTCCATTGAATTGCATTTGCATATTTGCCAAACCAGGTAGCCACGTTTATGTAGGTCTTATTAGTGTCCTCTCTATTCCATTACTTTGATCTATGTGTCTGTCCCTTTGCCAATACCATTATCTGTCTTGATACTATAGCTTTATATTAAATCTTGTTTTAGTCATTCTAGTTCTCTTGCCTTTCCATAAATTTTAGAATTAGTTTATCTCTACCTATTATAAAAATCCTGTTGGGATTTTGATTGGAATTGCATTGAATCTATAGGTCATCACAGGTCTTGATGGGTATTTCAGCGGGATTGTATGTGTTTACCCTTACATGCCGTAACCTTTAATGACGCAAGGCAGCCTGCTCATTCATTGGTTGTATCGCGATTACTCCAGAGTTAAAACTCCCAGCATGTGACTACATTGGTGTCTTTTGAAGTTTGGCAGTAAATAAGGCAAAGTCTTCAGCAAATTGGGTAGGAACAGCTATTACAAGATGTCCAGTATGTTGAGGGACTTATAGGCCAAGTTATGCTCTGGGTCAGGTCAGCCACCATCACTCACAGCTTTGGTCTCCATGTGTCTTGCATCTGAGTGGGTC
Source organism: Avahi laniger (assembly GCA_963575035.1). NCBI lineage: Eukaryota > Metazoa > Chordata > Mammalia > Primates > Indriidae > Avahi > Avahi laniger. Next base: position 38,848 of record CAUYSK010047193.1, on the reverse strand, counting down.
ATGAGCAAGATCGTGCACTGTTTGCCAGCCACTGGAGAATTCTCCCTGCCTTGGGATCCTTACACCCCTATCACAAGGTCATAGAACCATTGTGTACTAGGCATGATCAGGTTTTTTCTCTAGAGTTTCCTTAATTTCTTCTGCGTAGCATCATAGCCTCATTCATAATTATTTCTCCAGAAACTGTTAGGGATATATTCATGATAAATCATGATGTAATAAATTGCTTCCTCCCTTCTGTTGTACTAATATCACCCATGACATCAGGTCTTCAGCACCAGAAAAACGTTTTGTTTTCTCCCCACATGAATTTTGGGGCTTCTCATACTTCTTGGCCTCTTTCTCCCCTTTAATCTCTAGAGTGACATCTTCCCCAGCTCACACCATGGTGCCTCTGGCCGAGGCAATGACCCTAAAGGACTTGTAGCCACATAGCGGGGTGCTGAGGGATTGCTTATGTCCTGGTCCTGTCCTGTGCTCTTTCCCGTTACTGCCCTTCAATGCCCTGCCAAGTCCGGCTGACTCCAAGATAAAAGGAAAACTGCTTTGCCCGCCAAACTGGATGCAAACATTTAGTCCCCTCAGGGTGTATAAGATTGCTTGTTAAAAGTGTGACAAAAAGGGGCCATCGCCCCAGTAAACCATTTGGGATTCCCTTTTGGTGGCTTATTTCCTGCTCTCACCAGCATGAGAAGCTCTTGGTTATCTCCTCAGACTTACAAAAATAAAATGAGTTATTTAAGTCTGACTTAATAAAATTATTTGTAAGTTTTTCATCTTTTATAAACTCATCTGGCTAGAGCACCGCCCTCCACATCAAGCTGTTGAGCCCTCCAGTCAGCTTGTGGCGTTTCTGTGGTGTGCTGGTCCCTGCAGTCTCGTGGCTTGGAGCGCTCACTGCACCGCGTTTGGTAGGCTTTGCACGTGCAGCCGGACCAGCAAACGAGAGTGTGCGCTGCCCTAGAGCTCAGTTCTTCAGTGGTGCTGTCAAATCATGAAAAATAATGTTTGAAATGTACCGTATGATCTCACTATTTAAGAAACCCCATAATGAAACCTTCCTGTTTGTAAATTGAGAGCTTTTATTTTTGACCTGTCTTAATGATATTAACCTTTGTCTTCATCATAGCATTTTCCTGTGTTATCTCAAGCAGTAGCTTCCACAACTCTGTCTTCTGGTCCTGTAGAGGAGGAAGCAGAGGCTCAAAGAGGTTAAGTGACTTGCCTGAGGTCACCCAGCGGTAGAACAGAGCTGTGACCTCAGGTCTGCCCAGCTCCCGAGTTGGTAGCAGGGACATGGGGGATGTGGGCCCTCGTTTTAACCTCTTGTTTTTTGTCATAGTAAAAAAAGTCCTTATTTTCTCTGTTTTATTTAAATAGGGTGATATCTTCTGGTAGATAGCATGGTCTTTACTAGAAAATACCAAGCACTTCTAGATCTCTAGCCACTTGCACAGGAATCGTCAGCTTCCAGCACTGCAGTTGGGTTTCACATGAGGGGGTGACACGTCTCTAGCATTCCCTCACACACCTCGTTCAGGCTCCTCAGCGACCATGTGGAAGGGGCAGGTGTCGGGGGGGAGGACGATGGACCTTTCACTTCTGTGACCAGACAGAAATTCACTCTGCCTCCAGGTGACTGCTGGACCAGGTCGTTCTGAGGTGATGGGCCCTGACTCTCTTTGGGACACACTCTGGAACAGGGCGAGGTCGTGATCCTGACCTTGGATTTAGAGGGAGAACGGTCACAGAGAGGAGAGAGGGCTTTCACCCCCCCAGTGCACAGCCACGTTTCGGCTCACATGCAGCCAGGCTGCTGTCTGATTGGGAGCGAGCGTAATCTCGATGTGCAGAGAGCAGTGGGCTAGGAGGCAGGAGGGTGGAGTGACAGGCCTGGACCTGCCCTTTAGTTCGCTACGTGACCTCAGGTTACTTCCCTTTGAACTCAACATCCTCTTCTCACCAAAAAGTGACTGGCCAAGGTGGTTCCCAAGGCAGTTCCGTCTGCAGTTCTGGCATCCGAGAAGTTCTCAACTCTCCCAGTACCTGCATCCAACCCTGTCCTAGCGGCCCCCGCAGCTCTAGCCCAAGGACAGGGCCACAGGAAGTGCTAGCAATGCAGTCCTACTTGTTAGACTGGCAACCTTGCCCAGATGCACTAAATTGTTTTCACTGTTTATCCAGAAATTGTGCTGTTGAGTCTGTGGTTCACAGGATGGACTGGGGGCGCGCAGGGCCGAAGTGAAAGCGGACCTTGTGGTTGAGCTCGGGTGGAGGAGGGATGGGTCTGGGGCTCATCTAGGAGATGACACGCTCACCTGGGGTTCCCTACGCTTCCTCAACTCTCAGAGGCTTGGTCTTGGCCCTGGGATAGCTGCTTGGTTTTGTCCAGGGTGGCCTCCCTCAAAGGATGGTGGCAGCTGCACTTCTGGAGGCCTTAGAACAGGGAGCCACACACAGGTCAGCCAGCTCTCAGCCCCTCTCTAGACCAGTCCATGTAAGTACTTGCCCGTCTGGAGAGCAGCGGCAGGCCGGACGGTTGATCGTTTGGGCAGCAGTCAGTGGGGCACAGGTTGTGGGTGAGTTGGTTGTCCAGCTCCCAGGCGGTTCTACTGTGGAGTGGGTATCTTGGGACACTGAACCAGAGAGAGGGACAAGGACTTGGGAGACATCGTCTCACCTGACTCAGCTTCACTGAAATGACAGAAAGGCCAGAGCTGAAGCTGCGGGAAAAGGAGGTGTGAGGAGTAGGGCAGGCAACAAGGCACAGAAGGCCCCGAGCTTAGCAGGCAAAGGCGGCGGGGCCAAGGCTGTGCCAGTTGTGCCAGCCCCTCGTCCTCCCTGTCGAGGAAGGGGAAAGTGGAAGCGGTTCCTAACCTCTCCTGCCCTTACCCTTCAGAGAAAACTACAGACCCTTGATCACCTCTGTCCCGATAAGCTCTGGAAGGACAGAAGTTGGACTGCTTTCCTCTGCCATTCCTGGCCGTCTTTCACCCCATCACTCACCCTCTGTGTCTGTGCTTGGTGCTCACTGGGCTTGTGCAGGAGGCACAGTGCCACTGCCTTTAGGACATTTTGTTCTCATCAGTGCAGCCCCTTTGTGCGGAGTAGTAAATGATCCAGCCACACGTGCACATCCAAGGAAAGCTGAACTGAAGCCTCAGCAAGTTTTGTGTTCTCTCTACCCCGGCATGAAGGGACAGGAGCCATCTCAGGGCTTTCTTGAGGTTTCACTTATTCAGAAAATGCTTAAAGATTTCTCCCTCCCTTCCTGCCTCATGGTCTGGCAGTAAAAGGGCTCTTCTGGCATCCTCTGAAACCTCCCAGCAGGTGGACTGGCCTCCTTCTGTTGGTCTAGATGCCCAACGTGGGGCGAGGGCAGTCAGGCAAAGACTTCAGGTCTTCCTACCCCTAGCACAGCCAGCACTCGTGGCACTTCTTGGGAGGCTCATCTAGAAGATGACACACTCCTGTACCCTGGCCCCATGCAAGGATCTAGGAGATGACCACCATCTGCTGTGGCTATGGTGGTCTTAGCAGTTGAGGGCCATCCCTGAGTGCCCGTCACTGGTCTGGGCCCTGAGGGGTGTTGCTTCGCTCTCGGAGCAAGAAGGCTGCAGGCATCAGAACCTTATGGGGGGTTCCAGTCTTTTTTTTGCCTTTCACCCTTAGCGCTCCTGGGTTGGGATTGGGTACAGATGCATCCACAAGCATACACAAACCAGAAGGACCTATTAATAAGACTCTATTACCATGTCAAAGCACTTGATTAATCATTTAGAAAGTCCGAGCTGTGCAACTAAAGGTTTCAGATGCTGGACTGGGGCTGACTAAGAATTGGAGCCTTCACCTGAGAAGGCCTCTGCTCACATTTCTTGCAGGTCATTTCTGCCCTGGCCCCTATGGAGACAGAAGCCCCACTTGCCCACTGCCTGCCCAGAACCAGGTTTCTGAATAGCCTATGTGAATGTCACCCCTGGGGTTGTACAATACAGTCGTCTTAGATCCTGGGACCAAGGGGACTTCAGTTGGCCAAGGTTGCAGTGGGCACTGGTGGCCCTGGAGAAGATCCCAGGGCTTGGACAGGAGACTGCATGCCTCCTGGCATCTTCATGTATCTTCTCTGTACAAAGGCAAGAAGGGGGGTGGGTGTCCTTGCTGGAAGCTGCTCAGCTCTTCCCAAAGCTGCTATGCATCCAAGACCCAAAGTTTCCCTGGGCCTTTCTGTCCCAGTTTGGGCCTCTGGATCACTCCTGCATGCTCATACACCTGGCCCCACACGTTCCTCACCCCTCTCTTGCTCTTACATCACGTGGCAAAGCTCTGGGTACCTGCCCCTCTGTGGGCTGTGCATTGGGCTGGGGCTGAGAATCCTGAGGTTGGTTCAAAGGGCTGACTGTGGGCAAGAGAGGCAAGCCGGTGAAGTCATCCCCGGAGCTGACCCCTCCCCCCCAGCTGTAGTCCCCTGGGAATGGAGAATCCCTTCAGCCCCCCTTTTTAAAATTTTTTTTTATTTCAGCATATTACACGGGTACAAATGTTTAGGTTACATATATTGCCTCTGCCCCACCCAAGTCAGAGCTTCAAGCCTGTCCATCCCCCAGACGGTGCGCACCGCACCCATTAGGTGTGAATATACCATCCCCTCCTCCCCCTCACCTGCCCGACACCCGATGAGTGTTACTACTATATGTGCACTTAAATCTTGTCAGTTAATACCAATCTGATGGTGAGTACATGTGGTGCTTGTTTTTCCATTCTTGTGATACTAAGTAGAATGGGCTCCAGCTCTATCCAGTATAATACAAGAGGTGCTAGATCACCCTTGTTTTTTGTGGCTGACTAGAATTCCATGGTACACATATAGCACATTTTATTCATCCACTCATGTATTGATGGGCACTTGGGTTGTTTCCACATCTTTGCAATTGTGAATTGTGCTGCTGTAAACATTCTAGTGCAGATGTCTTTCATAATTATAGAATGTCTTTTGTTCCTGCCCAGTAATGGGATTGCTGGGTCAAATGGTAGTTCTACTTGTAGCTCTTTGAGGTATCTCCATATTGGTTTCCACAGATCTTCAGCCCCTTCTTGCATGGGGCCAGTGTACAGGCTCCTACCACTGGCTGAATAGGATGGTGTGAAATAGTGAATGGGAGGGTCAGCCTCCCATGGCTTATGCTTATGGAAGGAAGCCAGTCAGAAGGAGCTGGAGCCCAGCCTCTGTCCCCAGACTGGCCACTGGGGGGCACTTGATCTCCAAGAAGGAGCTCGACCTGAGCAGCCACTGCAGGCACCAGAACCTCTTCTGGGCTGGGCATTGACTGCTGAACTTGCCTGGAAAGGCAATACCTGCTCCCAGCTCCTACCCCCTTGGTTCTTTTGACCCCTCCCCTTTTTTCCTTCTTTCAAAAAACACTTTTGTATTTTTAAACAGTATTCAATTTAGAAATGAGTTGCAGAGGTGGTAGTTTCTGCATACCGTTAACGACTGACATAGTCATGGTTCTCCCCTCTTTATGCTCTGGCCCATCTCTGGGTGTGGGACACCTGGGTTGAGGCCGTCTCTGCCCCAGCTCCTGCTGCGTGACTATTACTGCCCGCTAAGCACATGGGGCCACTGGCTTCAAGTACCCAGGGTGTCATGGCCCAGGACTCCAGCAGCATGCAGTGCCAGGCAGGGTAGCATAGGAGTTCTCAGGTTCCCCCCTCAGGGAGCGGGGAGTGACAGGGACGGTGGCAGAACAGAAGGTGAGGGGCAGTGAGGCTCCTCGGGTGGGCCAGGATCCTGGGGCAGAGACTAGGCTATGCTTATGAGGCTCAGAGCGGCAGGCGCCCTCCGACGTGCAGTGCGTGGGACCCTGTGGGCAGGCAGGGCATCTGGGCCCCACAGCAGGTGCTCTGTGGAACTGTGAGGTCTTCCTTAGGAGGTTTCTCCTGGGCCAGTCTCCCCCAAGCTTTGGGTGAGTGCAAAGCCAGGAAAACACAAGTCACTCCCACCTCCAGACCCACTCTGTCCCCCAGCCGCCATCCTCCCAGCAGCCAGGGGCAGAGGTTCTGTCCTCAGCTAATTAGAGCGGGGAAAGTCATAAGGGCTTGGGAAGACTTAACTGACTCGGGCCTCTAAGGTGTGTGTGGGCACTTCCACCCCCGTCATGGCTGACGCACCCTCTGGTTTGAAGTCCTCTGCCGTGTAGGCTCTGACTGTTCCTAACCTCCGTTGGCATCGTCTGGGAGCAGTGAGCTCGAAGCCCCTAGTTCCCCAGGTTTCAGAGTGTGTTATGTGGAAGAAGCCCCACAAGGTCACACTTGGCTAAACTGGAGGAGGAAGGCGATGGGGGAGGAGAGACTGGGACGTATTCGTTTCCCTGACGAAGCTGCTCGAGCTTCAGTGGTTCTGACGGGAGAGAAAGGCATGGCTGCCGCTTGGCCCTGGCTCGGAGGGGTGGCGAGAAGGGGCAGCAGTGAGACGGGTGTCCCGATACTCACCCCACAGGGTGGCTGTGAAGATGGAGTGGCCCACCTTGCAGACAGCCCTCAGCACAGGTCCTGGCGCTTGCGAACCCCTCAGTAAGCGATAGCTGAAGAAAGACTTAGGACCTCACACAGCAACCAGCCTCGGGCCGAGTCGCTGGCCTGAAGCCCGGGGAAGGCCTGTGAGTGAGTCAAGCAGGCTGTTTCTGGCGCTGGTAGGGGAGGGGGCCCTTCTGTCCCAGGGGAAGGAGTTCCAGTCCTCTGGCAGGGAGCGTACAAGGAAAGAGTTACTCAAGGGGGTCTGCAGCCACCGTATCCTGCTTTCCCTGTCCAAAGCTGCCCGTGCAGGATCTGGGGGAGCTGGGGACATGAACAGGTCATCCAGGCAAATGGAGGTGACACTCTGCCTGGCTTTCCTGCTGCAGTGACTCCACAGCCTGGGATGCCCAAGCTTCAGTGGCTGTGGCAGGCTCTGGCTCTGGCTAGGTGTGAGAGAGGACTTTGCTATAGTCCCAGTCACCTCTGTGCTCTTCCTGGTCCCTTTTCTATCCCAGTTGGGCCCGAGCAAGACAGGCTTGCCAGAGGCTTTAGAGCCATAAAGGCCTGGGTTCAGATCCTGCCCTCTGCCTGGCCATGTGTACTTGAACAAGAGACCTCTCTAAGCCTCGAGTCCCTTACGTGTGAAGTAGGAATGATGGCAATATCTATCAAGGTCATCGTGAGGATTAAATGAGGTAACAGACCTTACAAAGCTTTTCCCGGTGGTGGGTTCTCGCCCAGACCCGGAGCAGCTTGTGTGCGCTGCTGAGCGGGGCCAAACGAAAGTAGGCTGGGATTAAACCTGTGCCGTGAGAGGAGGAAAAGGAACATCTCTGTGGAGTAGAGGGCGACTGATACGATGGGAGGACTTGGAAAAGCTTCCCACTACCCCAGCCCATTCTAGCTACGCCACCAGGCTCCGGAGAGAGAAGCTGCCAAGAGAGGAGGTACAAAAATAGATACAAAATACAAAAATAAAACTGCCAGTGGACTGGTTTAATTTCTAAGATTCAAGCATTCACAAACTTTGGAAAAGTTTAAAATCTTCACTGCTTATGAGTTTGATGATGGCTGCTGTTTTGAGATTTTTTTAAGAAGTGGCCACAGATTGACTATCAGCCATTTAAATTTGTCCTTACAGGAGGAGACGCTAATGCCGGCTGACAGTCAGCTGACAAGTAGAGGGTGGTCGGGGTCCTTCTTGACCTGTGGATTTGCTTAGCATTCAGATCTCTTACTAGAGCACTCAGCCCTGCCAGGGCTCAGGAGGAGACACCACACAGGCCCCAGCGATCCTGTCCCATGGGCCCAGTTTTCATCCCTGCCTGCCTTAAAGCTTCGTGTCAAAGTATGGAGAGGTTGGGGGCACATTCTGAAATTGTGTATTCCCATGTATGGAAAACCCGGGCTCTTGGTGGTTCTTTTAGGGCTTAAATCCCCTTCTTAGGAGATTTTAATTTCCATTCCTCTCACTCTTGGGTGGTGGCTTAACTGTAGCTGAAGAAATGCCCCCTCCCCACCATTCCCCTGTGAGGTAGAGGATGTAATGCTACCTGGTCTATAAACCAAGTATAGTTAGCCAGCTCCATCTGCCTTGGTGTGGGGCCATTCCACAGTTCCCTAGTACTTGTCCCTGCGAGGATAAGCGTGTCCTTAATCGAGTAGTAGGAGGGGAGGGAAAGTAGCTGATGAGCTGAGCCACCCTTCATTCATCATCATCAGCAATGACAGGAGCCAAGAGGCTGCACCAGTCTGCTTGATGGCTCCACCTGTAGCCCTCCCTTAGTCCAGACAGGCTAACTTTGTAGGCCTGAGGTTTATTCCAGTTCATTCTCACCCTCTTCTGCTCTCCCTCCAGTGTATGTGGTGGAAGACCAGAGAAGAGATGACCTGGGACCATCCACCTGCCTTACAGCCTGCTGGACTGCTCTGTGTTGCTGCTGTCTCTGGGACATGCTCACCTGACCAGGCCAGCCCTCCTGTCCTGCCGGCTCTGCCGCCACCTCCCATAGGCGTGCCAGCCCCCATCTCTTCTGACTGCTGTAATAAATGACTAGCTCTGCACAGAAACCTCTACTTTCAGCACTGTGGGAATCTAGATTAGTGGGGGTTGCTGCTGTTTAATTCAGTGACTTGATCTTTTTGATGTTCAAAATACATTTCTTCTTACTGATCTTTAACGAATGTGCTAAATGATTCCTTTTATTGGCCAAAGGCTTAGTTATGAAATACATATTTATGATTTTAAATATACATTCAAGGTAGTAGCAAAACTGTAACAAACCACAGAGTAATTTTTCTCTGCTATCACCAAGTTTCAATAAATTTGTCCAAACCTCACTTGTCTAAATTATTCCAGATACAATCTAAGCTACCCTGAGTCTGTTTCTATGTCTCCTGGAGTCTCTAACTACTCATCTCACTGAGGCAAGTGAGGGTATGTCAATAAGCTAGTGGCCAGTGTCTGACTAGGAGCCCATCTACCTTTCATTCTGCTATTATCTGAACATTGTGGCTGCTATGGTCATGGGGCACCTGGCTAGCATTCTCTCCCTGTCACACTCGGAGATGGGCTCAGGCATGTGTGACCTCAGCTCGTACGTGCCTTTACCCAGAGCCTAGGAAAAGGGCCTTTTGGTAACCAGGCCTTGCTCCCTGGAAGCCTGGGAGTCCATAGTCACATGGGTCCAGACCAGAGGCTTTCTTTTCTTGCCGTCCCCTCCCACGCCCTCACCCCAAACTAGTCAGCCACACCACTCATCTTTGGCCACAAGGTGGCAGTGACCTGCCACAGCAGCAAGTCAGATTCTCCAGCCGGTCCAGCCCCGCCCATGCCACACAGAAGGCTGCTGTTGACAGCTCCCTGCACACTCTGCCTGCCTTCCCTCCGAAGCAGTGGTGTGCTGATAAATGTCTACCTACCAGTTCTCTTGGGGCAGGGGGACCGTGAATGCCCCCACCATGTCATGGGTGATTTCAGGGTACCAACACAGTGTCACTGATCATGGAGTTGGGAAGAAAAGCACAGGAATGCACCATTATGTGCTGTTTTTACCACCCAGACACAATACTATTAACCTCAGAGTTAACAGATAATGGTCAACTGTAGTAATATAATTAGGAAGGGATGAGTTCTGAATATTTACCATCCTTCTTTTTAACATAATTTGAAGATTTACATAGTCTTTAATAATGGCTGTGTTTAACAACTGGCTCGCAACAAAATTTCTGAAAATTGAGTAATCGGCCCTCCTGAGCTGGGACAAGCCAGGTCCAGCACACCGCTCACTGTCCCAGAGCCTCTAGGAAGCCTCAGGATTACAGTGTCCATCTTACGATACTGGCCAAAGGGAAAGAGTCTTGGAGATGCTGCTTATTATTGAACTTTCTTTTGGATTGCTGAGAAAGCAGCGAGGAAAGGAATCTTTAGGCACACTGCCACGGAGGGACTGCTATTCTTTTTTCCTCATCTGCATACTGCAATTACGTGGAGGCCCGGAAGCTGAGGAGGTTAGTCAAAAAGATACAGAAGGAGAAGAGGAGGACGAGATCCTCCTCCCCAAGGAAGGAAAGGCTCCACCGCAGAGGGAGCGGAAGCTGAGGTGGAGACGGCCACTGCCCCTCTCGCTCTGTTCTCAGTCCTCGGCTCGAGAAAAAGCAGACTTAGCAGAGGGGAGTGGGTGCCTTTTATTGGCCTGGTCAGTGCGTGCAGTGGCAGGCTCAGGGGGAGCTTCCTTCTCTGTCCTGGCTCTCATGTTCCCTCTCCTAGGAGTTTGCGACTCACCCCAGGAGAGAAGAGTGTCTAGGCAGAGTGGCAGGCAGAGCCAGGGTGAAAATTACAGGGTTGGGATCTGAAAGGGGCTCACGATTATGTAGAAAAGGTGAGGCTGCTAGGCCATCCAGATGAAACGTCCATCAGAGCAGGGAGCAGGAGGAAGAGCTTTCCCTGGAGGCTCCCTACTGGGCCCTTCGTGCCATCAGCATCTCCCGGATGTTGTCTTCAGCTTCCTTAACGCTCCGCTCCAGGTAGGATTTTTTCTGCTGCAGTATGAGAAAGAAACAAGGGTTAGGACCAGGGTGAATGGGCCAGGCTGGCAGGCCCAGGCTTTATGCCCAACAGTTATGGCTCCTCTTTTGTGATGAGCAACTTCCAGGCGCACGCTGTCTTAACGGGAGCCAGGGCACACTCCTCCCCTAATGCTTCCCCACCTGTGGCCTACGGGCAGGGAGAGGGGACGGCTTGGTCCAGGAAGCAGAGGTGCTCTTCCCCAGGAAGTGAACTCTGAAAACAGGCATCTTGGAACATGAAGTTATACCAGACAAAGGCCAGGAAATTCCAGAACAAAGCTCCTGCCCCATAACAGACTATCTCCTTTCACGGTTTTCCATGGCCCGGGCCAGGCTCCTGCAGCCGCCGTGGACAGTGCACGCGCTGCGCCGGCCGGCGAGACTGCAGGCTGCGGCGAGTGTGGCACACGCCGCACCGAGGCAGATGAGTCAGGATGAAAGCGGCTTTTCCAGTGCTGCTGCCGCCTGCCAGGAATCCAGGCTGGTGACACACTGCATGAAACAGACCTCGTGGAAGTTTCCCTCCTACCCCATCTGGGTCCTAGATTACAACTCTCAGTTTACACAAAGAACTTTTACTGCTTTCAGGAGCCACATCTGGGCCGGGATTATAGAAGATTAGTCAAAGGAAATGATGTCTGTACATGATTTGCCCTGTGCTCACCCCAGAAGTATGGTGGCGTTACCACTGGCCCCTGCCCTGAGGACACAGTTGTGGCTGTGTTCCCACTTAACAGACATGAAAGGAAGGCTCTCTTTTTAAGGAGTATTATTCATGGCCTGAAGGAATACTCACAATTCTCACCTTCCAGGGCACAGGTGGACCAAACCACACTGGAGCCAGCAATGCCGGGCAGCCCAGGCGCCCTCCCCCTGCCGCTTGGCCCCAACAGCTGGAGACTCAGTTGACCCTTGAAGGGCCCTCAGGACTCAGGGAAGCTGGGGGAGCTGAGGGCAGAGGGCAGGTGACCTGCACATCGCTGCTTCGAGTGGCGGCACAGCCTGGTACGGCAGGCCTCGCTTGGGAGCCGATCCCCAAGCTCTGAGACGGGAAAATCAAAATGAATGCCCCACTCCTCGCCTGCACCACTAAACCTCTCTGAAGCCCTCTACAGATCCCTCTAACTTACCCCACTCTCTGTCCAGGCAGTTAGTAAATGATACACCGAGGGGCTTTTTCCACAGAAGCCAAATGTGGCATACACAAACCGTTATCAGTTCCTGCGCGAACCTGATTCCTGTTTGTCCTCTCCTAACTTTGATTTCCTGAAGACTAGAAAGAGCATTCCTTACTCATCTCCCGTCTGTCCAACGCGCACACAGTTCCTTACCACACACCGGGAGCCCCATAAAAACTCACAGTGACCACGATAACAATTCAAAGGCCATAAATGAATGTTGTTGCTAAGGAATTGTGTCTACATTGCTAAACCTGATACAGTCCTATCATTGTGGTATCAGAGTGAGGACTTAAACTTCCTTTGATAAACAACTCTTAGACTTTACCTGTGGTGCGCTGAAGAGAGGCAAACGCTAGTAACTGCTGACACACCGCTGAAGAATGGGGTGCCGCATGGAGGGGAGCGGCAGCTCAACAGCGCCACGCGCCACCCGCGCACCATGTGGGTTCCAGCCCCATGAGACTGCAGGGGAAAGCCCAGTGCAGCGAGCTGGCCTCTCGCCTGCAACAGCCAGCCCGCGCTCAGGGCCCCTGGTCTGCTGCATCCGATCTCTGCCAACTGGGTGCCACCGCTGGCAAACCACAATCAGCAAGAGCTTTTGTGCTCTACTGCCCAGGCCTCTGGCCAAATTCAGCTTTAAAAATTCTTTATTCCTTTAGGTTTGGAATGTGTTGCTAAGAAAAAAAAATTATAAAAATGAAAACATTTTTAAAAATTTTTTTTCTTTTTTTTTTTCTTTGAGACGGGGTCTCGCTGTGTTGCCCAGGCTAGAGTGCAGTGGCTATTCACAGGCGGGATCCCACTACTGACCAGCACAGGAGTTTTGACCTGCTCCACTTCCGACCTGGGCCGGTTCACCCCTCCTTAGGCAACCTGGTGGTCCCCCGCTCCCGGGAGGTCACCAGATTGATGCTGAACTTAGTGCGGACCCCGAATCAGCATAGCGCGCTACTGTCCCAAACTCCTGGGCTCGAGCGATCCTCCCGCCTCAGCCTCCTGAGTAGCTGGGACTGCAGGCACGCACCACCTCATCCGGCTAAAAATTCTTTATTTCTTAACACTCCTATCTTCTATTTTCATGAATTTTACCACTGCATATCCTAAAGTCTTCAAGTTTCAGAAAATGCAGATGGACTTACCTATCTTTATTTTTTTGTTTTTTTTTTGTTTTTTTTTTACTAATAAGCCAAGAGCTTTATTGATGCAGCAGGCACTTTACAACGAACCCCAGAGTGTCCACCTTCTCTGGGAAGACGGGATGTCCGTACAAACCCTCAGGTTTTTTTCCACTTCAACAAAAAAATGAGCTCTCCCTTTTACCATAGCCCTTGGATCCGCACCTGCCCAAATCGTCCCTCCCCCAGCGCGCACGGGTACCCCGGACCGACGCCGGCCAGCCGTTCTGGTCAACAGTCGAACCGTCAGTTCTGCATTACTCGCAGACAAAGGCCTAGACTATCAGATCCTGCAAAGGATTTAGGAAACGCTCAGACGATTTCTCCTTCCACCTTGAAAATAAAATATATTTCAGCGGATACATGTCCTGAAGTAGTTTAGTTGGGAGTTCGTAGGAAGATGGTCCATTGTCAGTCCCTCTTCACCAGCCTGGCATCCAAAGTGCTTCTCGAGGTAACATGACTCTTTTTTTGTTTTTTAACAGTCTTTCTGGCTGTAATGGAGCCTAGTTCTCCTACTGCTAAGGCCTTTTCATGCCCCTGGAGTAACAGTGCGCTACTATTTTCTAAGAGTTTTAGGAACAAGCCATAGAGATTCAAGGAAGAAAAAGTTTGACTTCATCACTGGTTCCTTGATTTTCTTGATCCTCCCTGCCAGCCTCATTTGTATTTGGGTCAATTCTACCACAATTATTTTCAGCGTAAGTATGATCCTAGTTTATAAACGAGTAGGGACAGTTACCCAGGCCTCTGCAATTCAGTGTGGTCAGAGCCACGGCAGGGTAGGGACCTTTGGGTCCAGAAGAGCCTTCGGATAGACTGTCTCTGGGGCTGTCCCTCATTTCAGGTACTCTGTTGTGCTCTTTTCTAAGGGCACTAATACAATCCCTGAGGGCTGTGCCCTCCTGACCTAATCACCTCCCCAAAGACCCCCCACTCCTAACACTATCGCTTTTAGCAGTTAGGATCTCAACCTATGAATTTGGGGGTAGCAGATGTTCAGACCACGGTACTTTTCAACTACCAAAAAGCCAGGCACAGTCTTGCTCTTGAGCTAAGTCTCTGACATCACCCGCGACAACTCTCACCGTCACTCCTTCAGCTCCAGCCACACTGGCCTCCGGTGCTGTTCCTCCAATGCTCCAGGTACGTTCCTGCCTGGCCTCTGCCCTTTGCTGTGCTCTCCTCCGCAGATTCCCACGTACCTGCTTCGTCACTGCCCTCGGGCCTTCCTCAAACCTCGCCTTATCTGAAAGGCCTTCCTGATTACACCTGCCCCTGTACTCCCTAATCTCCTCACCTGGCCTTTCTCCGCGCACTGAGCACCACGTGAAAGGGTAATGGTCTGGGTCCCCCATGAGAGGGAAAGGTCCTGGAGGGCAAGACTGTCCTGTCCCCTGACACAGTCCTAGTGCCTGAAAGAATGGCTGGTGCCTAACAGGAACTCACACTTGTTGAATAAAGTGCATTTAGGGCAGAAACTGATGCCTTACCGCTCTACGGTGCAGGCGCTGCTGCTTCTCAGCTTTCCCTCCCAACTGGAATAGCGTCAATGAGGAACACCCACCAGAAGCAGCAAAGGCAGAAACTGACCGTTCTCCTTCAAGGTGGTTTTCAGTTTTAGGCATTGCCCTCTAACCTCTGCCCCATGACATACATGGATTCAAAACTCAAACCCAGCACCACAAAAAATGGTCAGTATTTGTGGTGATGAATATGTTAGCTAGATTGATTTAATTACTCTACGTTACATTTATTAACCATAACATCACTTTGTACCCCATAAATTTATACTATTATAAATGATCGATTTATAATAAAAAATAAAAAACAAACCTCAAACTTCTGTGATTCCAGTGGCGGCTTCGAAGCCTTGCTCCCACAAACAGAGCAGGCCCTAGGAGTCGGGCCCTTCTGCTTCAACACGTCAGCTTGCAAAACGATAAAACGAACCAGCCCAATTACCCTCGTCCTGGCCTCTGAAACCCTTGAAAACCTGCTCTATCTGATGTCAGCCTCGGCAACGCCAGAAGCTGCACGGGGACAACTGCTGTGTGCACTCCAGGGGGCACTGGAAACCGGCACGTTCCCCCAGCAGTCCCCGGAGGCATTTGCTGTCCTCACTGCAGCATCGCTCTGTCTTGCAGAGCAATTTCCCTCAGAACGCTTTCCCTAGGAAGTGTCCCTGGTGGCATCAAAGCACAAAGCTCTGGGTGCAGTGGCATTCTTGTGGGGCCTTGTCCTGGTGAGAGAGTCTGAGAGTCCCCGGGGTGCTCAGCATGGCCAGGGACGACATTGCTGGAGCTGCTGCTCACAGCCTGAGATTCTTCTTGCTGGGAGTCAGACTGGGGCTAGTGTTTCATCCTCATCCTCTCACAAAGGAAAGAGGTTCAAGTACCTAGAATTTTCTGACATGACACAATCCCTCAAAGAGACTCCTGAAGTAATTCATCTTGTGACGCTCTCTCTATAGACTTTCTTCTTTTCTTAGGAACTTTGTCTCTAGCTCTCCTCTAAACTAGCATTTTTTTCCTATTTGTCACGTCTTCAGGTGTAGAGAAGAAGTTTTCTCCTCTCTGACCCTCTATTTTACCATCTGTAAAACGAGGATTTGGACAATACCAGTGAGTCCCTCCACACCCCCACCACACCCCACTTTTACTCTAGCCACAGAACCCTTTTTTCAAATGCACTCTTGCCTTAAAGACTAAACAAACAAAATGGGTAAAATGGAGCTCAGAAGAGAGGGGAGACGTGGCAGATAAAAGCAGCCCCGCTGGCTTGCCCCGCTCCAATCCTGGCTACGAGGGCAACAGACAGGGCAGGTTCTCTTCTGTCCCTGATGGTCTTTGAGAGCTGTGTCCTCAAAGACCCTCTGCTCTGAGTCCCTGGTTCTGACCCCGAGTTGGACCTACCCTGGCCACTTAACTTGTCCCTTGTGCTGAATCCACAGCTTCCAGCTTCTGCAGACCACTGCCAACTTTAAGCTCTACTATTAATCAAAAAAATTAAGGCAAAGGCCACCTGTCTCTTCCATGACTTCCAAATCAAAAACCCAAGAACATCACTGATTCTCATGTTTAATCAATTGGCAAAACTGTAAAATGGTCAGAGGGCGCCAGCCGCCCACAAGGGGGAAGTTAAGCAAGAGCCCAGGAATTCATTGAGGCATCATGTCTTGGCAGACTGGGGCAAAATGTGGAAGAAGGCAGAGGAAACGAGAGGGAAAGAGAGAAAGAGAAGCACTGAGAGGGCACAACAGAGAAGTCAGAAAGGGAAATGAGAAAGAACGGGCAGGAGCGGTGCAGAGCCCTGAGAGTGCAAGTGCTCTGCTCTGCAGGGGTGAGGAACGACACCACAGGCAGGGGACGCAGGCAAACCTGGCCGGGAATTTGAAACTAAGAGACAAGATACAAGTGATCCAAGGACATGTCCAATGGGGAACTCATCCGGGTACAGTAGCTTCATTTAAGTCCCAGAGAAAGCTCAGCCTATCAGATAATCTGGGAAAGACGAGTAGAAAGAAAGCTCACAGCTAAGCACAGAGCCAGGAGCAACTGTTCCAACGCATATGGCGCTGCTCAAGCTTCATCCAAAGAATCATTACCATTTGCAGGCACCAGACTGAAAGGCATAATGACAAGCCAGTAAATCATGTCAAGTGACGGGCAGCTGAAATGGGCAGTGACAGCAGGATCAGGGATTAAGGGCAGGAGGAACCTATCTAAAGCAATGGCTCTTTAAGTGTGATTTCTGTATCAGCTGCATCAGCGGCACCGGGAACTTGTTAGAAATGCACTCTTGGGCCTCAACCCAGACCCATGGAATCAGAAACTCTGGGGGTGGAGTCTAGCAATCTGTGTTTTCACAAGACCTCCAGGTGATTCTGACACACACTAAAGTTTGAGAATCGAACTTTTTGTTCTAAATCAGGAGTCAGCAAACTTTTTCTATTAAGGGGCAGATAATAAATATCTGAGGCTTCACAGGGTTGCCTCTGTTACAACTACTCAACTCTGCCGTTGCAGCACAAAGGCGGCCAGAGACGACGTATAAACAAACGAGTGTGGTGTAAATGAATGGGCATGGCTGCGTTTCAGAAACACAAAAACAGGCAGTAGGCTGCATCTGGCAGGCCGGCTGTAGTTTGCCAATCTCTGTTCTTAAAAAAGATGTAGCTTTCAAGGGTAGGACTGAGTCCAGCAGGGAAACATTTCAGATTTTTAACTTTCAATGAAAGCTGCCTAATAAAAACATAAGTTCCATCAATCTACCCTTCCATTCATTCACTCAGCTCACTGCCAAACCATTTCCCCTCCGTTACCCTTACAAACCCTGCTTCTAGAGGTTCACGGCTCCATGCTTCACCACCTGACTCCTCTGCCCCAGACCCCCGGCTGCTGTGATTTACCGCTCTCCTGGGCACTGCCCCTCGCTCGTCGATGGCGCCCTGCCTTTCTCTCCACCACTGCTGTGCCATCCAAGGGGACTTCAAGAAGAATGCACATGATCCACCCTATACCATGACTTCCTCTCCCCTCACCATTTTTACTCTACCCCACATCAGCCACCCAGTCCAGTCCTACCCAAATCTCATCAACACCAGTAACCGCACCACTTCCAGAATCTCAATTTCACCACTAACTGCCTCACATTCTTCCAGATCATTTCTCTGATACTCTCACTCTAGCAGTTCTTCAACCTGTGCACCCAACAAAAAATTTTTCATTATTCATTATGCTTCATGGCCTTTTCCCCTCCAACCCACTGGGCTTCCGCAGTCCATCACAGATATTTATTCCCCCTGTGAACACCGTTTCCCCTTTGGCCCTTTCTCCCTCGGCTGCACTTCCCTGGCAAAGTGCCAACCCAGGTTAAACTCAGCCATCTACCTACTCCACGGCTGTACCTGAATTGCTGAGGGTTGCTGGAGGAAAACACTTAACTGTACTGAGTGGTCTCACTTTAAATTCAGGGCCATGAACCTTAAATGGGCACTCCAGAAATTCTATTAAACTTCCTTAATATGTCCATTTGTCTGCTCTCCACAATAACTCTTTCATACTTGGTCTTGTCTCCGCAAATCTCCTATACTCTCCTCTCCCCTCGGCTGAGAAAATAAAAGCAATCTGATGAGAACTCCTGTGTCTTCCTGCTACCAAATCTACTAACTGATCTGGACCTGTACGTGTAGTCTCTTCTCTCCCTACTGTTAAAATGGGTAGTGTCCCCGTGTTTTTAAAGGAATCAAAACACAGCCCTTTCACTTAGACACTGATTCTGTGACCACGTGCCTTCTCAGAAACTTCACTCACAGTTATCCTTTCTCTTTCTTCTTAATCTCCTATTTCTTTCTCTGCAACATCTTCATGGTGAAGCAAATCACCTCCCAGTCCCCCGTAGGCACGGCCCCCTTTCTCCCCTCCTCTTCTCAGCAAAACATCTTGAACCAGTAGTTTAGACGTTGGCAGTGTCTGCTCTGCTTTATCCCCTATTTGCTCCTTAGACCTCCCCACCGCTCTCCCACCTATCCCCCTGAGCTAACTGTGCTCCTGGTCCAACGATCTCTATCGTGCCCAAAGCAGCGGTTACTTCTCTATTATCCTCTTACTCAATCTCTCAGCAGCATGCAACGCAATTCCTGAAATGCTTTCTTCTCTTAGCTTTCATAACATCACGTTCCTCTTTCCTCCTACGTCACCAGCCACTCCTTCTAAGTTCACCTTTGTTGACCACCCCCTCTCTGCTCAACTTCTAAAGGCTGGCATTTTCCAGGAAGCTGTCCTGGAACTCCGCTTCTCCTCATCTACATTCTCTCTCAGAAACTCCCATCTAGTCTCGCTGTGCAAGGTGGCACATGTCTGTAGTCCTAGTGACTCAGGAGGCTAAGGTGAAAGGATCACTTGAGCCCAGGAGTTTGAAACTACAGTGAGCTATGATCACACCACTGCACTCCAGCCTGGGTGACAGAGCAAGACTCCATTTCTTAAAATAAAAAAAGAAAAGAAAAGAAACTCTCCTCTAGTCTCAGAGCTTTAAATATTGTTATGACCTCTAAATTTATATCTCCAACCTGACCTCCCCTTAAGTCCAGCTTTATATATCTAATTGTTTATAAAGCATATCCTCTTAAGGCGTCAAGTCTACACTTTACATGTTGAAAACGAACACAAGTGACTGGTAGTCACACCCAGCCCCCTTTCAGTCTTCCCTATCTCAGTGGATGGCACTCATCCAATTGCTCATTGTAAAAGAAAACACACAAAAAAAATATAGGAGCCATCACTGCTTCTTTTCTTTTCCTCAAACCCCATCTCTCCCATCCAATCCATCGGCTAATCTTATTAACTCACTTCCAAAAACATTCCCAAACCACACCCTTCTTACTATCTAGCTCCACTGCCACCATCCTAGTCCAAGCCTCCGTCATCTCTTGCCTGGATTGTCCGTCATGGATACTTTCACACTTAAATCAGGTTGGCCTCTCCTCAAACTCCCCTAATGGCGTCCCCTCGCACTTAGAACAGAATCAAACTCCTCAACCTGGGAAATAAGGCCCTACCTACCCGATCTGGCCCCTGCCAACCCCTCCAGCCCCATTACCACTCCTGTCTCCCTTTCACTCACCTGAACAACTCCACCAGACGTACTCCTATCATAAGACCTGTACGACCAGTGCTCTCCACCTGGAATGTTCTTCCTCTATATATTTTTAAGTGGCTGGTTACTTCTTTTCATTCAGATATTAACTGAAATTTCACCTTTTTAGGGAGGCCTTCCTGATTACTCAACTAAAGGAGGTCCCCAGTAACTCTCTAAAAGAAACTATATGATAGTTTCTTGTTTATTTCTGTATCTCAGTGTAAGCTCCAAAGAGTAGGGATTATGTCTGATTTCATTAATGCTTCACCCCTAGCACCAAGAACTGGCACATAATTCATTTAACCAACATGTATTGAACACCCAATATGGTTAAGGCCCAAAGAACCCTGGGATTAGAGCAGCAAACAACTCACACATTTACTCCTAGAGATTACACTGTCGCAGGGCACACAGACACTTACCATTGTAATAAGGGCTCTGAGGGAAAAGCACAGTCTCTAATGGAGGAAACACCTGATGTAATCAAGGAAATCACAGAAGCACTTCTGATCGTGGCTCTGAAGGACAAGGAGGAATTAACCAAGAGGAGAGGGTAGAGTGGGGAAGAGAGCAATTCCAGACAAATGGGGCAGCCTGTGCAAAGGTCGAAGGAGCACTGCAAGTCTGAAGAACTGAATGGTGGCCAGTGGGACTGAGTAGAGAGAGAGAGAGAGAGAGAGAGAGAAAGGGGGATAACACAGAGAGGTGAGGCTGAGTCAGATCATGCAGGGTCTTAAGCCATATTAAAGTTTGGCTATTTCTCTTGAAGGCCATGCAAAGCTACTGGGTTTTAAGCAGGAAAGACAAAAGTCAAATTTCCATTGAAAACAGACTATCACTCAGACTGAAACAGAGAGAGTAAGTTAGAACAGAGCTTCCCGCAGAAGGCCCTATGAGTCACGAATGGGTAACAGATGGGCCCAAGATATTGATCCCTTCAGGCCCTTGAGTGGCTGGGTGGGTCCAGGGCAGCCAAAGTCCCCATGGGCAGCTGCCTCCAGCCTTGAGCACCCTTGTCCAGTTACCCTGGTGAATCGTGCAAATACAATTTTCTGTGTGCTGTGATGTAAAAAAAAAAAAAAAAAAAAAGGTTGGGAAGCACTAGATTAGAGAATACAAGTGTGAATGCTGGGAAGCTATTAGGACTTCACCATGTTCTTCACCATAACCTTCAACGGGTGTCAGAAGTTGGTGGGGAAGGATGTCAAGAATGACTCCCAAGATGCCTTGCTTGGGCTTGCTCGCTGGTGGGATGGTGTTGCCTTTCACTGAGATAAGAAACAGAGGGGGAGGACCAGGTTTGGAAGGGAAGATTATGAGTTTTGTTTTGGATATAATGAGTTTAAGGTACCTGTGAGATATCCAAGTAGGATGTGAAAAGCAAACTAGATTGGGTCTGAAGTTCATGGAAGAAATCTGGGCTAGAGATAATAATTCTACATACAGGTGGTACTTGAAGTCACGAGAATGAATGAAATTCCTAGAGAAACAACATAGAATAACAGAACTTAGCCTTGGAGAAATTCAACCTTTTAAGGTGGGAAGGAAGAGAAGGAACCAGTAGCGGGAAATTGTGTGTCACAGCAACCAAGAGAAGAGCAGTTCAGGAAAAAGGATGCAATCATTAGAAACCACTGGATGTGTTCAAGAGGAATGACAACAAGTCAGAAATGGCTGGGGGCTGGAGAGGGCAGTGCTACGCTAAGTGGCTTCTAGGATATCTTGCAACTTTGAAAAGTTGAGACTTGACCCAAAAACTCTATGAAGGAAAATTGCCTGGTGTTTTCATTGTCACAGATGAGCCTTAAGAGCACACGTAATGCAGCATCAGGACAAATAACTGTACCTCCCACCTTCAGTGAGACACTGGGTTTGTGCAGGTCCAACACAAGTGCCGTAGAAACATCAGTGTAATTATGCCCAAGGACATGACTAGGGGGCTGAAATATTATGTTCAGGAAATAAAGGAGCTAAGAGAACGTACTTCAGAGACCACACAATGACACAGCTGAGAATTCTGTGCAGTATAAATGTACTAAAGGTATATTAAACCTAAGTATTTGCCTATTTCAGGAACTGAGCAAAAGAGATCAGGAAAAGAAGCACAGAGAACACTACCAATATCACCACCCTGAAATCCAACCCTGGGACCTTTGATTCCTTTCTCAAAGAAACAAACAAAAAACTAAAAAGTACAGGCTATGTAGAACAGACGTCTAAGTCTATCATATGTGAAAAACAACTGTATAGAGTATATAATAAAGAAACCTCATGAAAACAAATTTCACAAAAGACATTTCCAATATACATTATTTTTCTTCTGTTTTTCCAGAATCAAAAAGGAGAGTATTCATCAATAAGAGGAACTAGAAGGACTATTAAAACTCTGCAAGTCTTCTAAATGAGCAAAAAAATTAAAACAAAAAGTCATACCATTTCAATTTGTGTTCAGTTTGACCCAGTCTTACAAGAAGAGCAAGAGGATTAAACGAACAGTGTTTACAGTGGAGTTTGGCCTGTAGGCATGGTAAAGGGGTAGGTGAATAAGGGTGTGCCCATTGAGAGAGGAAGTAAGGGCAACACCTTGCATTCTTGGAAGTGGAGGTGTAATTGACTCAACTGTGGGGGCAAGACTAACATGCAGGTAAGTGTGGCAAAAGCCTGAAGTCAGTCTGACCTGGCTCTCTGCTCCAAGCAAGTCCAGCAGTCTTATTTTCCTACAACTCGACAATAAAAAGACGACCCAATTAAAAAATGCGCAAAGGACTTGAGCAGATATGTCTCTAAAGAAGATATATTAATGGCCAATAAGCACATGAAAAACTGTTCAACATCATTAGCCACTACAGAAATGCAAATAAAAACCATAACGAGAGACTACTTTACACACACTACAATATCTATAATCAAAACGTACAATAACAATTGTTGGCAAAGATGTGGAGAAATGGAACCCTCATATATTGCTGGTGGGAATGAAACAGTGCAGCTGCTGTGGAAAATAGTTTGGCAATTACTCAAGAAATTAAAACATAAAAATTATCATACAACCCAGCGATTTCACTCCAAGGTATGATCCAAGAGAAATGAAAATAGTTGTTCAAACAAAAACTTGTAAATGTTCATAACAGCATTATTCACAATAGCCAAAAAGCGAAACAACCCAAATGTCCATCAACTGATGAATGGATAAACAAAATGTGGTATATCCATACAATGGAATATTCTTCAAACATAAAAAGGAAAGAGTACTCATACATGCTACAACATGAGTGAATCCTGAAAACATTAAGTGAAAGAGGCCAGAAACAAAAAGCCACACATTTTTGTGGTCCATTTATATGAACAGGGAAATCTACAGCGACAGAAAACAGAGTAATGGCTGCCAGGTTCTTGGGGAGGAAGGGAACTGACAGTGACAGCTTAATGGGTAAAGGGTTTCTTTTTGGGGTGATGAAAATGTTCTAGAATCAGACAGTGGTGATGATTATACAAGATTGTGAATTTTATGGTATGTGAATTTTACCTCAATTTTTTAAAAAAGAATTCCTACCTTCTCAAAATGCTGCACCACAGGGGGAAAGACAGGACATTAAAGCTCTGTGTTGAAAACAGGCATGGCAAGACAAGTTCCTAACAAATTATTTTCACCAGCAAATCGGTCTGTACTCCACCCAAAGACTTAGAGTAATACACATACAAATTGGCCAGGGTAAAATAAACTGATATACTAATTTCTCAAAGTGAACTTAAATGTTGTAAGCAGAAGCACTAAGCATTTAGATTAATGAGTTAATAAGGTACTCTGGGAGAGCCAGTGGACAAACAAGGGTAAGGAAACTTCTATGTGATCACATTACCACTTTCCAATCGAGTAACATATTTACACAACTAAAAAAATAGAGATATGGCACCGGAAACCCATAAAAGGACCTGGAGCCAGTGAAAACAAGCACTAGCTCAGAGCCATGGCAAGCACAGATGCATGACTCATGGGCACCTCCTCGGCTGATGTGTACGGGTCAGCAGAGGGCAGAATTGGAGAACCACGAATATACTCCAATATCAAAGGGCTATTTATAAAGCTTTCCAAAAACCTTGGCTGTCTTTTCACTAAGAAAGAGAGAGGAAATTCATAGTCTTACCTCTCAATATCACGCAAGAAAGCACTGTTCTCTAACTCTAAGCTAAACTTTTAGGACACAAAGCAGTCCAGGACCTTTATTCCCAGTACTGGGTGTTCTGAGGTGGATTGAGAAGTCAGATCCACACCACTCAGTGACACTTCTCCATCCACGGGGACACAGGGCTTAGACCATGATGAGATTGCTCTACAGACCAACCGTCACAGCTGCCACTTGTCCCCAACTCCACACCCACTAAGTTACCATGGAACTGGTATAAACAGAATGGAGTTTAATATGCTAATAGCTCTGATCTAATAGCTGACATAACACCAATTAAATTTATAATGACACTGGAGTAATAAAAGAGTCCTTGGCATACTTCTCTCTGCAAACATGATTCAAGGGGTGGTTTTCACTTTGCCCTTTCTTCAATTTCCAGATGCCAGGCCATTTAGAAACCACTTATCTCTTTACTCAGAGCTGGTATAAACACTAGAGTTTATCATTTTATAAGAAAAAGGACCACAAATAGAAGGTCCAGCTACTTGGGGTATACAACCATGGCATAAGAACCGCCATTTCTTTCAGAGCAAAAGTGAATGACAGAGTGGCTGGAGTCTAGAACCTGGAATCCTGGGTTACCACTCTGATATCCCTCTTTTTCTCTGACAGATTCTGGCTCTGGCTCTGTGAAGAACACATGATCTCCATTCCTAAAACACAGGCAGGGGCCACCAAGCTCATGAGATGGCTTCGCCACAGACTCCATGGCTATCAGGAAATAAAAGCAGCAGACCTGACTGACCTGCTGGCACTTACCTC
The DNA here is from genome assembly GCA_963575035.1 of Avahi laniger. Classification (NCBI taxonomy): domain Eukaryota; kingdom Metazoa; phylum Chordata; class Mammalia; order Primates; family Indriidae; genus Avahi; species Avahi laniger. The sequence goes on along the minus strand of CAUYSK010047193.1, from coordinate 14,320 downwards.
CTCGAGCCCATCAACTAGCCCTCCCACTAGCCATGTTTATGCTTCACACCAAAGGAGTCATCAGCCAAATGTACATGGTGTATACTGAAGCTATCAACAGTGGATCCTTTAAATAAAATACAGGAAAGGTTCATGTTCTTATGGAATGCCCCATAGCAGTTAGAATGAATGAATATTTACTGTGCAGCTGGAGCTCAAAATGAGAAAAGTTGTTGAAAAATATGAACATGTTATCACTTGCTGAATATAAGATGCTTATAAACCATGGAATGGAAAGATACAGATCAAATCCTTGGTAGCTGTTACTTCTGCAGAACAGAAATGAGATTGGGGTGGATGTAACAAAAAAGACTCAAATTTCATTCATTTTGTTTTATTTTTGTAAAAAAAAAAAGTAAATATAGAATGCTGCCATTTGTTAATTCTGGGTGATAAATCAGCTTTAATTTTTTAATTTTTCCCAAATTTAAAAAAATACCTTCTGAAGCAGGTATCACCAGTCTGGGAAAAAAAAATATCTTTTATAAGCACTTGGTGGCAATATGCTCAATCAGTAAATAGCCGCTGAGCATCCACCATAGGCAAATAATAAAATCCTGCACTTAGCGTTTACTACGTGCCAGGCACAGTACTAAATGATTTACATGTATTATGTTACAAGGCAGGCACTTTTCTTAAGTAAGAAATGCTTATCTTCCTCACCTCCAGGTTTCACTAGCTATAGTCCTGGCCTCCTCAGTCTAGTCTGGGGAAGACTAGTGGCTTTTCTGATTGGCTTGTTTGGGAGGAAAAAACTGTGGCACAGCCCGTTCTGGCCCCCAGGAGCTGCTTGCTTGCAGAAGGTACACATTTTCCTCGGAAGTGACAGATAGGCTCTGCCTGACTGCAGAGAGACATGTGGTTGCCCCCCATTTTCAGAGATTTGTTGGGTGAGTTCATTTAACATGTATGCCTAACTCTAGGTCAGTACTGGACACCCATTACTGCTGCACGCACACCTAGGCCACATCCTTCAATCTAATTTCTACCAGTATTCAAGGTAAAATGTATAAAAGGGTGAAATTTTTATATCCATCTGCCCAACTTTCAACTGGTTTCATTCTTGAGTAGGAGATAAAAGTTAGTTATTGTGTCTCCCTCCATCTCAACACTGTTGTTTGTTGCCATTTTATATACAAGTGTATTTAAGCTTAGAAACATTAAGCATGTAATTTACCCAAGATGGTAACAAGTGGCAGAGTCAGAGTTCAAATTCATCTTTATATGATTTCAGAGTTCATTTTCTTAATTCTCATGTCAATGCACTATGCTACACATAGAGCAAAGACAAGCAGTATCTATTACCTGCTAAGAATATTCAAGATGCACTAGAAAAATATCCTAAAGGTTGAAGCTTTTCTTAATACATACTTGGGTCTCAAAAAGGGTAGGAAAGTCTGTGTGTATGTGTGTGAGGGAATAGTGAAGGTATTAGTTACCATAAAATCCCTGTAAGGACCTTTCGGCCTTCAAAACTAGTCCAAAATTAGCAGGCATGTTTGCCTTTGCCCATATAAGTACCCACCTCCCTCAAATTTTTCTCCAGATAGCACAGATACATGGCAGATTTCTTATCTCCTGTACTCTACATGGTCTGTGTTCAGCCTCTCCCTCGCAGTGTGGTCCCGCAGAGTGCTCAGCTCTGAGCCTAACCTGATGTCAGCCTCTACCTTCTGCAATCCCTCCCAGGGGGAACAAACCTGCTTCCCTCCGCCCACCAGGCCTGCCCAGCTCCAGGATCAGTGCTAGTAAAGGAAGGTCACAAAGCACTTGCAACTGAGGTCTAACATGAGTGACAGGCCCTGCTATTGCAGCAAAGCCATGGGCCTAGACAACCCATGAAAAAGTAGTTCCCTAACCATGGAGGGAATTGGTCGCGACCCTGCAGCTTGGCCCCTTCTCAGCGAGGCCTGCGCCTGTGGGTATTCCCTCAGCTCTCTGGTCTCCCAACACACACTGTCCACACCTCTGTGAAGTGAGTTACACCCTGCTACAGTGACCCAGGGCTGAATCCATGAACCCTGTCCCTTCTCTAGCTATCCTTTTCCCTTAGGGGACCTAATCCAGATCTATAACTTGAAATGCCATCTATAAATTGACAATTTATAGAGAATTCTCCATTTTATTTCACTAGCCTAGAGTTCTAGATTCATCTATCCAACTGTCTATTCAATACCTCTACTTGTGTGTCTAACAGTATCTCAAAGGTAACATGACCCAAACTAGTCTTTCAATTTACTTTTACAATTAGTTTTGAAACCTGAAAACTGACTAGGAAACACTAATCTCTACAGCAGCAATCAGCAATAGCACATTTGCTCCTATAAACATATGGAATGTCTGCAGCAGGACAATCTCTGTGGAGCCCAGCACACATGGAATGCTGAGTACAGACCACACTGGATGAATAGCATGGACACCGGGACTAGCTACTTGCCCAGAACAAGCAGTACTTAGACAAAATGAGAAGAAGCAATGCTGACTTCATTCGCTTCCAGGCGTGAGAAACCTGTGGCCTTCTGATTTCAAGATTGTTCTTTTTTAAGCACCAAAGAAGGCAAGAAAATCTTCATCTCTCTCTACTGCACTCCTTTTAATAAAAGAAGTTGTTCTGTAAAATTTGGATTCAATCAAAAGGCCTAAGGTTCCCCACCCCAACAAAGGCTTAGACCCTTCCAGCCTCATTTCCCACTCCAACTCTCTACTGCAGCCTCCACTTCCAGACTTCTGTTCATACTATCTTTGGTTTGAAATGCCCTCTTCCTGCCCCAGCCCCATCTAGCAAAATTCTAACTGACCTTCAAAGCCCAGGTGAAATGTGCCCTCTCCCATTCCAGATCTCTCCAACAGGAGAATCAGTGATATACATGAGAGGAGGAGGGTACGATTCCTTAATCAACGGTTCAAAACTTCAGGGTTTTTTGACTCCTCTTTCACTCCTACACCCAATCACCTCGGCTCCACCTTAAAATATATTCAGAGTTTGACCACCTCAGCTGCCATCATTTCTCACCTGGATAATCAACAGCCTTTCATTAAACCACGGAGTGAGGCAGGTTGGTGACTTAAGAAATGTCCAAATATACATTCCCAAAGCTCGCAGCACCTAACTGCTTGGATCTCAAAGCTCTAGGTAAATACCAGGATCTTCATTAATGCAGACTTCCCAAGACATCTCCACAGCACCTCCTCACCCCAGTCCCCAGAATCTCTTAATAAAAACAATCCATTTTTTTCCTTTAGTACTAAAGTGGTTGGGTTCAGATACCTCCACCACCAGCACCAAGAAAGGAATTGCCCAAAGGAAAGGATTTGGAATGAAACTTCAGAATACAAAAATCACTACACAACTTCAGAATATAAAAATCAATAAGCCCTCAGGTGAGTCAACACAGAACACCAGAAATATAACAACATATGCTCCTAGTTTTCACACACTCCACTCTAGCAAATACACAGCAGGGGATAGGAAAGACATTTAAATCCTTCCTTCAGTGATCTTCAACAGCTTTACAAACAAGTACTAGATTGCTGTCTCTACAGAGAGTTGTTTCTATTCTTGGGGCGAAGTTAAGGCACAGAGAGGTCAAGAGCCAAATCAAAGCAGAGCTCTAGGCTGGCAGCGTGGGTCAGAATTACATGCAGGTGTGCTGGAGTCACACGGGTGGTTAATTTTATCAAACAGCCTGACACTCCGGGAACCCTGAGGTTGGTGGGGGAGTACTAAATAGAAAGATTTCTTTATTCACACACCAACTCCCCCATTTTCAAACCACCATGCTCCTCTCTCTCTCTTTCTTACAGGCAAACTGCACAATTCCAAGATCAAAAGCCACATTAAAAGACCAGCAGAAGCCCACAATTGCCTGGAGCATGCTCTTTGAGCCCCCAGGCTCTGGCTCCACACAGAACATGAATGTGGGTACATGAGCCCTATGGGGTTTGGGGAAAGGGAGAGCTCAAACAATGCTCTTGTCAGCACTTTAAACAAAAAATCCATTCAATGAGAATGGCACCATGTTCCTTTTGCCCTTTCTCCCTAGGAACTAAATTAAACAGATTACAGACAGTGGCAAGAGCTGGCCTTAGAACCACCTCCCCCTTATTTGTTATTTTTAGCAATTTAGTCCGACAATTTAGTCCGACAACGCCTGACAACTAAACATGCCTAGAATAGCTAAAGGGAGGTGGGATTATCAGATACTACCAGCAAAAAAAACACTAGTCATCACTTCCTCCAATCCTAAGAAAGAATCATTTTCCATGTCTTTATAGCATCACAGAGTTTGAGCCTTTAGAGTTTCATATAAAAACAGAGTACATATAAAACATCAGTGGAAACTGATAACCTTTCCCGACCTGGAGTATTGTTCCACCCTCACATGTTTTCTTAAAAACAAAAGCAGAAACAGATGAACTAAATTGTTTTACACAAAAGTTAGGAGTACAATGCACTTGTGTGCATTCTGGAAAAATTCCCTCACAAGATGATTATGTACCAAAAGAATGGTTTCATGAACAATAATGGACTTTAGATAGTTTTATTATGCTGATGGCAGGTGGGAGATTTATTTGAAAGCAAGACAAAGTGAGATGGGAGAAACTCTCCCAATTAGTCATTCTATTTATAAATGAAATAATATAGCAAAAATTATGTGAAAAATGAATAAAATGGTAAAATTAAAATGGTAAAGCCCTAAGAGAGTAGTATAACTGCATCAGATTAACTAAAATTCATAAAAATATATTTTATAAAATAAGATACAATTTATTAAAATGTTCATGAACACTCAAGGAATCTAACAACATTTCCTGAACACAGGGACATGCATGTCACTGTTGTAAGTATCATGTAAAAATGATGTCAATTTATGTATGCGGAGTTAATAAATTATCCCACTCTACCCAAAGTATATAACTCTAGGGCTGGGCACAGTGGCTCAAGCCTGGATTCCTAGCACTTTGGGAGGGCGGGGTGAGAGAATCACCTGAGGTGAGGAGTTCAAGACTAGCCTGAGCAGCAGTGAGACCTGGTCTCCACGGTCTCCACAAATAAATAGATAAATTAGCTGGGTGTGGTGACACGCGCCTGTAGTCCCAGCTACGCAGGAGGCTGAGGCAGGAGGATGGCTTGAGCCCAGGAGTTTGAGGTTGCAGTGACTATGATCATGCCACTGCACTCTAGCCTGGGTGACAAAGTGAGACTTCGTCTTCAAAACAAAAAAAATGTGTATCTCTAAAACAGGCGATGCCTAATATAAACTACCTTTAAGCCATCACGTGCACATCTCTGTGACATAAGTGACTAGTACAAAGATACTAAAGGAGATGTCATCATCTTGTATGACATATTAGATGGCAAAGCTGTACGTAGACAACTAACCTTTGTTTTAGCTTCAAAAATAGGATTTTTTTTTAAATTAAGATAATGATGTGGACGTGAAAGGAATTATTTTGTTTTGCTTCCTTCCATCTTTTCAAAGGGGCATTTCTGCTTTCAAAAGTGGCAATTCAGACGACCAAGGTTATGATGATAATCTCAATACAGGTGATTCGAGTGATCAACCCTAAAGACTGTTAATCCAATATTCTCATTTTACAGATGGAGAAACTGAGGCTTAGAATACAGCAAGGGCTAGAATGAAGAACTCCTAAATCAACATAAGGCTTTTAAATTAGGAATTTAGGGTAATGAATGCTCTGCTGTAAATCAAGTAGACTTGGAAATCTCTATTTAAGGTTCAAATGTCAGCCTTTTGGATCTCGTTCTTTTGAGCTGACATGTGTAGTATGCTCATTAAGACAGGTGTGGCCTTCCCCACATTGAGTACTGAACAACTCACTTTTTCTGGCCAGTATCTATTACTACAGGTTAGAGGACATCTGTGATATGAGAACAGAGACTGATCAGAGTCAGAATCTAGGATAAGGAAAAGTACACTAACAAGGCCGGGCGCGGTGGCTCATGCCTGTAATCCTAGCACTCTGGGAGGCCGAGGCGGGCAGATCGTTGTGAGCTCAGGAGTTCGAGACCAGCCTGAGCAAGAGCGAGACCCCGTCTCTACCAAAAATAGAAAGAAATTAATTGGACAGCTAAAAATATATATAGAAAAAATTAGCCGGGCATGGTGGTGCATGCCTATATTCCCAGCTACTCGGGAGGCTGAGGCAGAAGGATCGCTTTAGCCCAGGAGTTTGAGGTTGCTGTGAGCTAGGCTGATGCCACGGCACTCACTCTAGCCCGGGCAACAAAGTGAGACTCTGTCTCAGGAAAAAAAAAAAAAAAAAGAAGAAGAAGAGATTCTTCTACCCCTCTTACCCCTCAAATTGTACCATCTCGGTGGGGTGGGGGATGCATTTAGTCCTTTGAGAATCGGATTAAAAAATCTGTTAGCAAGCGATGTTTCAGGAAAATCATTGTATACTGGTAGATAGGATCACTCTTGGTAGTAGGTCCTCCTTTTTCATTCATTTATTTAACAAATAATTACAGAGTTTGTACTACAGAGTGGGAACTTGGTATATAACGGTGAGCAAATTCGGCAAATCAAGATTTTGTTTCCTGAAATTTCATCAAGTAAGAAAGGACTTAGGATCGTTACCAATAGAAGGAAGATTTCTAATAGCTAAAATAAATAGCTGGCATATTCCCTGAAACTGCTTTTATATTGATGAGAATATTCGGAGGAGGGGAGATTATTTTGAATGAACATTTTCTGTAAGGAGGGGAGAATATAGATGGTGAACGTGGTCCTAGAAATATCTGGTATGTATGGACAGAAGAAAAGGAAAGTGAATGAAGAATAAAATATATCACATTTGTTTCCCATAGGAAATAATAGCAAAGAATAATGTTAAAACTAAAGCCACTAAACCAGTGACTTTCAGGTTTTCTTGATTATGTCATAGTAAAAAGACTATTTTTCCTTGCCATACTAACACATAAATAGACACTTATGCAGACACACACACACACACACAAGTTTAATCTCAATATCTACATTTATTACGTAAGACACCTTGAGATATTTTTCACTGTGTTTAATTTCACTTTTTAAAATCACTGATCATGACCTACAAATGAGCCAAAACTTCATCTTTGAAAACAGTGGACTAAATATTAATGAAATAGACTATTGTCGTTATATATCAGTTCTTACTTCTTCTCAATGGGCCCCATGAATTTTCCAGGACTGGATTCTGAAAGTGTACAGCAGTACAGATGTGTGGCACAATTCCTATACCATTAAGTTCATAGTCAGAATAGCATCAGCTCATATTTTATTTGTTCTTTTTGATGCAATATCACTTTATACAGAGAAGTTCTACTCATTTTCAGGGGCTTATTACTTTTACTCACCAAAAACAAGTGAATCATGATTTTTAAAAAGAGTATACAAACTGAAGTGTATCCAGTAGAAATTTATATTTCTATTTGTAAAATTTATGGTTTTATTTAAGGATAGTCATAGCCAAAAATGAAAGAAAATGTATTTTATTGACTATTGCTTTAAGTTTCCATTTAGATGGTGATGAGGACATTAAAAAATTAGTTCCAGGTGTATAGAGCTTCAAAATATGCAGGTTTCTTATTATTAGTGTTGACCCATGTTAATATTTTTTTCATCTATTCTGCTAATCTGTTGAATTTTGGAATAATTAGGAAAACATAGTATTATATAAAAATTGCCACATGTGCACAAAGTTTTCAAAAGTTGAATTTCTGTAATTTCATTTAATTATAAAGTTTTATTATAAGATCTATATTACGTTCTATAGAAAATATGAATTGAAGTATTATATAATAAAATTGATATTTTCACATTACATGACAAATTTTTAGGGCCAAAAAAAGACAGAAGGTACATAAGTAAGTAAAGTCAGGAAACATAAAGTTGATAATCCAAGACATGCAAAATCGATTTTCATTAATCCAAAATTTTTACTTGCATTTTCCACATAATAGATAATAAATATGTGCTTTCTACAGTAGATCTATACTATTGCCATTTGATTTTTCTGCTCTCACATTCTGTTATGTAGCAGAGGTTAGAGTGAATCTTCAGTACTATTTATAGTAACTTTCAACCATTATTGAAGATACTTTAGGAGAAATTCGTAATTGTTCATGATGTTATAAATGGAAGTTGAGAATTTAGCCTTTGAATTTCTGCTCAAATTCAAACTTTGGGCCTAACTTTAATTAGCTGTGTAACTTGTTAAAGCTATATCACACTAACTTCAGACTGTCTTGACAAAAATTAATAACCTAAACCTAAACATAAAAAATTTCATACAAACCCATGTTTAACGACAATGTAACACAGAACTAGCTTCTACTCCTCTGATGTGAAAGTTAGGAAAGAGAAAAGAAAATTGCAAAACTCTCTAGATTGAAGGAGCTCACAGAAACATGACAACTAAATGCAATGTGTTTTTCTCCTGGTACTAAGAGCATTATCAGGAAATTTGAAGAAAGCAATATTATCTTATCAATGGTAATTTTCTGATTTTAATAACTATACTATAATTTTATAAAAGAATGCGTTTATTTTTAGGAAATATGTTCTGAAATATTTAGAGGTAACAGGATGATATGTCTGTAACTTACTCATAAAAGCTTAGAGAAAGAGAAGGATAAAGCTAAGGTGATCAAAATGTCACCATTTGGGAAAAGTGAAGACTATAGGGAGTTCTTTGTGCTATTCTTGCAAAACTACCATTGGAGCACAGTCAACTGTTCTAAAAAATGGGCATAATTATACTGAACTCAAAAAGCTTTAAGTAGGGATGAGAAGAGATAATTTATGTAATGCTGATAATCCTCATCAAAAAATGGCAGGCGTTAGATATTTCTGTTATAACACACTATATCTGTTCCAGAAACTCCTAAATTTCTTCAAAAAGGGGCACCAACAGGACGTATTGGGGGAAAACAGACAGGGCTAGAGGCAGACCACTAAAAATATATTCTTCTTTGTAAGCAGAGCACTAACAAATATTAAAATTGCAATAAAAATTTCTATGCAGTTAAATCTCCAGTGGCAGTTCCACCTTTGCAGCCTTTTACCCTGGCTTCATGATTTCTCCCCCAAAGGGGCCTTCATTTTTAATACAAATTTCATCACGCTAAGAATCTGATGCAGGACATAGACTTTTTATGACCACTTTTTAAATTTTTAAGCCACAGGAATAAATGTTTGGAAATATTCTTCATGTGCCCTCTTAGCTTGACCAAAGAGCTAACTAACTGTGTGGAAAGCACAGCCACTCAGCCAGCCACCAATGAAGGCTCTTTTGGGATATCTCTACAAGTTTTCATGTACTGGAAACAATTCTCTTTGAGAAAGCTTACCTCTGCTTACTTCAAAAATTCAATATGTTGGTGGAAATCACGAATGAAAAAAACCTGATTTCTTTTAAAATCACATGCCCCTCTCAGATAAGAGCCAATTTCTTTTATGGAGACATGCCTTGTAGGAACAGACTGTATTATTTCCCAAGTAGGAAGGATCTGAGGGCATAGATTTTATAAAGAGCAAATGGTTAAGCATGGGCAATTTAAACCAAGAGTAGTATTTTTAGGACACAGAATAGATTCTATCTAATGAAAGTCTTAGAAAAATGGATAAAATCATAAAGGGTCATCTCTCTGGAAAAAGTGAGTCCTTCTTGGAATAGATGAATTAAATATCTTCTTGAGTTTGTTTCCAGTCCTCTAAAAAGGTTCACTGTATTTTCAAGTCAAATCCAGACCTATTAGCATAGTCACAGTAATTACTCCTGGGGTCAAGTATTCTTTAAAATTGTCTTTATAAACAGAGTGGCTTTTATATTCTTTTAAGAAAATTTCAAATATTCAAATACTGCAAGTTTAAATAAAGGTTAAAAGTAGAGTCCCAGTTTATTCAGCTCTAAAATGTTTAGCAGCAATACATGAATAAAGGATTAAGCTAGTAATATAAAGAAATTTTTTTACAAACACCAAGAGGAAAGAGATACTTGGAAGAGAACTTTCACCAAATGTTCCTTGTTTTCTATAGTTACCAAACAGCATCACTTGAATGAGAAATATATAATATATAAATTGGAACTTTATTATGATGTTGTAAACTGAAAAATAAGCTCAATATATTGAGAATCACACTTTTTTCAGATGATTATTTCAGCCGTGTTTTTATTGTGGTAATGTATTCATAACATAAAATTTACCGTTTTAACCATTTTTAAGTGTATAGGTCAGTGACTTTAAGTACATTCATGTTGTACAACTATCACCACCGCCCATGTCCAGAATTATTTTCATCTTCTCAGACTGAAGCTCTGTACCCATTAAACAATAACTTCACATCCTCCCCTGGCCCCAGACCCTGGCAACCATCATTCTAATTTTTGTCTCTATCAAATTAACTATGCTTGGTACCACACATAAGTGGAATCATACAATATTTGTCCTTTTGGGACTGGTCTTTTCACTTAGCATAATGTCTTCAAGGTTCATTCATCTTGTAGTATGTGTTTGAATTTCCCACCTTTTAAAAGTTGAATAATGATTGTGGGATGAATTTCCCTCTTAACCGATGGGAATGCAAGACAATTTTCATTACCCACTCCTAACAAACCTTTCAAATAACACATTGTCAGGCAATTATTATCAATTGTCTATAATAATAAGTACTTGCAAAATAATTTGATATGGCTACCTAATATTAATCCTAATATCAATTATTCCAATGTGGGGTTAGTTACAGTAAAGGAAATACTTCATGGAAAAACTTTAAAAGTAAAACATTTTTTCAGTAGATAAATACAACAGGATTAAATGCCAATTAGCAAGACTTCTGCCAGTGGATCAGAACATTCCTATGATTTGTAGGCCCGTCTTAGATTTTTTTGGGATGATGCCTTTGAAGTTTAGATGTTTAGAAATTCATGATACTATTGAACATGGCATTGTAACTCATGGCCTGAAGGTTACCCTTGAGGGAATGTGTTAGGTTCAGCATTCACTTTGGGGCTTGCCTTCTTCCCTACGTGAGAAAGTACTTCCACAAATGGTCATTCTTGGGCAATCTCATTAAATCTGACCTTGAAGATCTCAAATATTTATGGAGCCAGAAACTCCACAAAGTATTTTTTAAAAAGTCTATTACATAATAAGTTGCAGGGACCCTGACAGGAAGATGGCTAAAATCCGTAAGTCATTTACCTAGTCACATAGAAAAACTCATGTTAGGTAGAAAAACTGGCATTTATTCCGATTGGGAAAAGTACCTTGGCCCAGATAGGAATATTTTCTCAAACCAAAAGCTGTGAATACTATGCGCAGAAGTTAACTGTTCCAGTTGTGGAAATACAGATATGCCTGGTTGCTAAAGAATCCTAGAGAAATTTACCTAACCCACCTGAGAAAGTAGACCCCTTTGTTTTTGATTTCATTCACCTTCCTGCCCGGCGCTTGCTGAGAGCCCAGAGAACAGTGCACATTTTCCTGGTGCCAAAGTTCCGCAGCGCTCTGGTGAGAGGGAGTTTGAGACTCACAGCAAAGTAACGTCTCTGTAACACTTCTGCCTTTTCTTCTTCCCCTGTTCCTTGCTTATATCTTCCGACCTCATCTCTGTTTGTAACCAGCAATTTAAAAATGATTTTGTCTTTCCCTTTACCTTCTTCCGTGCTTTCTTCAAAGATCAATTTCCGTCTGCCTCCCTCTTCCAGAACCCTTTGCTTCGGATGTCATCTCTCTAGCTCCACTCACAGTGGAATTCCACAGCTTCCCAGACCCAATCCTGGCCACAGAAACCTCTCCATCCCTGCCTCCTGCTCGCAAATGCCAAGTTCCAGCTGCAAACTCCTCCCCACACAGGTCCAAGGTCCACCCCCGACTCTGTCTTCCAGGGCAGAATGTTCTTCTTTCTCCAGGACTTTTTCTGCAGGGGAGGTTCTGCGACCCACTGTTGCCGTGGCAGAGACCGTTCCTGTTTCTGAGACATAACTCACTTTGCCAAAATGCTTCTCTGTCTTTAGATTCCTCCACCAGATTCCTCGCGCTGATAAGTTAAGATTTCTGGGCACAGGTGAGCCTTGCAAGCTTCACTGTCATTGGGCTGAGTGGATTCGTTGAGACTGTTGGATGAGCACCCTGGCAAGTTATTTTCCCCTAAAAAAGATCCTCAACCTGAAATGTCCCTTAGTCACGTTGAGAAGCTTTAGGAAAAAATTCATCTACCCTTAGAGATTTTTATTTCATTCGTTCATGTGGACATCGCTGTTGTTTCACAGCTCCTGCGGAAGGTCCAACGTATGTGTCCAGTCTTTGAAATCAGGACAAAAACTTTCAACCTATATACATTCTTATCACTGAACTCTTTTCTAAATTGGTTATGATTCACTTTGAATCTTCAGTGGTGTAGTAGCCCACCCTTAGGGAAGCTTACCTCCTCTGTCCTCAGACTGAATTCATTCCAAAAACGCTAGGAACAGAATGTGCCTTCAGAGCTCTCCAAGAGAGTTGCTGGGAAAGTTGGCAATGCCTCTGAGCCTGGTAAACTGCCAAAGAAAATTTAATAAAACAAACGAGAAGCGTCCAGGCTGAGAAAGAATTCAGGGTGATCACACAGTTAATTACGTTTGTTGATGAAGGATTAATTGTTCTGGTGACTCTGGCAAAATAGCAGTGTCAGGCAATTAACCACGTACATCACACTTGGCTTCTGTTTTTTCTTCTAGCTTTGATTGTCGAAGGCTGGAGCTGGCCTTAGAAATCTTCTACTCTGATATGACTATTTTACAGATGAGGAAACTGAGGTCAAGGGAGATTGTAAATTAACAGAAGTCTCACAGCTTAGTAGAGAAAGAGGGAGAGGGAAAGAGTGATCTTTCTGAGTCTTATGTTCTTGCAGCCACATCCTCCTTTCTCCTACTCACAACTTTGCTTTGGAAATGCAGCTGCTATCCAGCCATGTGCAAACTGGCAATTTTTTGATATACGCCCAGAAGAAATTGAATTTTATAAAAAAGCAAACACTAGAGGTAACTAATCGGTGATTCATTATTAAGTTCAAAAAATATGGGAAATAAATACGGAAATATGACTTTATCTCTCCAAGTCTCTCCATATCGGGGTGATTTATCACCTCCCAGAAATATGAGTTTTGAAAGATAGTGCAGACTTTGCTTAGTGCTGTATCTGGTGCATGGTAGTAATTATTATTAACAAGAGAGATTTTATAAAATCAGCACTCCGCAAAATGTGAAACACAAAGGAGTCCTCACTCTGGGTTCTGAACAGAGAGAAATAAGAAAGTTTTGCCAATTTTAGCTGCTGTGTTGATTAGGTACTCAGTTTTTTCTTTTTAGTTTAAATGCCTATTAGAATACTCCCCCCTCCCAAAAGAAGCTGATCTCTCATTTTAACTCCAAAGTTTATTTCTTAGAATACAGTGCCAACCAAGTTGGTGTAGTTAGCCATATTCTGTAAGTGATCTTTAGAAACAATCAGATAAGACAGGTGACAAGGTGTTTGCATATTAAGAGTGGGAGCTGTTTATGCTGAGTAAGAGCCTTAAGAGAAACACTCCTTTGACTTTGGATGCTTTTTATTTGAGAAGAAAGTGCCATGGCTTTTACCACCCTGTCATTCTCATTTGAACTGAAAAACAAATTCATTGCTCTTTGTGTGAATGATTTTCAGTTTATTGAGATACATTATTTCAGAAGATACATTATCTCCGAAGAAATCAAGTGTTGTCTTTTCGAAAATCAAAGAGAGCTGGACATTTATACTAGCCAACGAGTATACTGCCCATCAATGTTATTTGTCTCTGTAAGTAATTTGAGACATGTGAACAGTTCAGTAGTATTTTCTTTTAAGAGAAATATTTATGTTTCCTCTATAGTTACCAATATATGTAACAGCTCACAAAAATATTCTGTATGTGTATAAGCATTTCTTATTTTTTAATTTTTTTATTTTTTAGTTAGGACCCTGTTGGTTGCAAGTAATAAAAACCAATTCTAGCTAGTTTAAGGAAGAAAGACTTCAACCTAAGGACAAGAGTGCACCTAGGTCTCCTGAAGGTACCAGAAGTAGTGAACATAAGCTTATGAGCCCTCCCTTTATCTTTTATTTCTTTTTTTTTTTTTTTTTTTTGAGACAGAGTCTCACTTTCTTGCCCGGGGCGAGTGCCGTGGCGTCAGCCTAGCTCACAGCAACCTCAAACTCCTGGGCTCAAGCAATCCTACTGCCTCAGCCTCCCAAGTAGCTGGGACTACAGGCATGTGC
>CAUYSK010047191.1:0-15576 GCA_963575035.1 Avahi laniger | reverse complement strand
TGGACAACCAGTGTGTATGTGCTGTGTTTCAGGGAGAGGGATCCAACAGAAGTTGATTTTTTTTTTTTTGATTGCTCAAGGTTGGCTGCTTGTTGGAGACAAACTTACCCATGTATGGGCAGAGTCTGGAACGGATGGTAATTTAGATCACTCTTGTAAAAGAATGAGTGGAATGCTTGCTGCGTGACTCCATTTATACAAAGCGCTAGAAGCCGGCGCGGTGGCTCACACCTGTACTCCCATCACTCTGGGAGGCAGAGGCAGGAGGATTGCTTGAGGCCAGGAGTTCAAGACCAACCTGAACAACATAGCGAGACCCTGTCTCTACAAAAAAAATTAGTTGGGTGTGGTGCCTATAGTCCCAGCTACTCAGGAGGCTGAGGCAGGAGGATCGCTTGAGGCCAGGAGTTCGAGGCTGCCGTGAGCTATGATTCCACCACTGCACTTCAGCCTGGCTGACAGAGCGAGACCCTGTCTCCAAAACTAAAATCAAATAAAACTCTAGAAAATGCAAACTCATGTAGAGTGACAAAAAGCAGGTGGGTGGTTGGCCGGAAAGGAGCAGGCAGAGGCAGGGGAAAACATTTTTTAGGGGGTAGTTAATGGATACATTCACCATCATGATGGTGGTGGTGGTTTCACGGGTGTAGACACATGTGTCAAACTGTCCACTTTAAATATATGCAGTTTATCACATGTCAGTTATACCTCAATAAAGCCTTTTTTATTTTTTAATGAGAGGACAGTAACAGTTAACACTTGTTGCATGCGCACAGAACAGGCACTGTTCTGAGGGTTTCGTGCTTAGTAAATCGTCTCTCTGAGTCCACCCATCTCCTCTGGCAGATGCTCTTCTAGTGATGAGGAAACTGAAGCCCAGAGAGGGCTTGCACGCCCGAGGCCACACAGCGAGCAACGCGACAGAGCCAGCGCTGGAACCCAGGCAGGCTGGGCTCCGCAATCCACACTTTTACCCACACTGTAGACCCATGCGGCTAAGGTATAAAGAGGTCCAAAGATGCACCAGTGAACATCCAAAAGCCAGTTGCAGAACAGTACACAGGGCACAATGCAATTTTTGTTAAAAACTGAAAAATGACAGCAAGTGATAGGCACGTGTGTAAATTGCAAAAGCAGAAAAATGCCTGGCAGAGTATGCGCCCAACAGACGATGAGGGCTCCTCTCTGTGAGTCAGAAAGATTGCTGGTTTTTTTTTTTTTAATTGCTTTTAGAGATGGGGTCTTGCTGTGTTGCCCAGGCTGCTGTGCAGTAGTTATTCACAGGTGTGATCCTAGCTCACTGCAGCCTCAAACTTGTGGCCTCAAGCGATCCTCCTACTTCAGCCTCCCAGAGTGCTGGGACTACAAGCGTGAACCACCACACCCGGCCTGGGTTTCTCATTTTAACATGAATCTAAGCCGCTTCCAAACACTGTCTCCTTCTTGCTGAATTCCCTTCCTCCTCCTGAATCTTAGGTCAAGACCTCTTGGAGGTTTTCTGATTCTTCTACAACTACTGTGTTACTCTCACACTACCTGTTTAAGCAAGATAGTGAACCAGGGATTAAGGTCTGTAAGTAAATTGAAACCCAGCTTCCTGCATCATTGGATGCATTAATATATTTTTCTATAATAACAAGGAAAGCAGGTGTCAAAAAATCAAAGGAATAAAAAAAAAAAGTTCAGACATCACAGGACTCCTAAACTAGCCTGGACTCAATTGCCAGATGTAAGATACAGAAAAAGTATTTGGGTCCAGCCGCCACCAGCACTCCCCTGAGTCGCTTCTGCGCTATTCAGCCCCTCCTGCCTTCATCCCCCACGGTCTGTCCTTCCCACAGCAGCCACCAGGCGGCGCCTGTGAACACTGAGTCAGGTCCTGTCCCTCCTCTGCCCACAGCCCTCCATAGCTCCCACCTTATTTGAGGTCAAATCCCAAGTCCTCCCCGAGGCCCACCAAGCCCTGCATGACCTGCCCCATCCCCTCCAGCCCCTTCCCTCCTCCCTTTCTCTCCCTCCTCACTTTGCTCCAGCCACACAGGCCTCCTCGCTGTGCTTCCAACATGCCAGGCGTGGTCCTGCCCCAGGGCCTTTGCACAGGATGTTCCTTTTGCAGGGAGTTCTTTTCCCCAGATAACAACACATCTTGCTTACTCACCTCCTTCGGGTCTCTGTGCAAATATCACCCCGTCAGTGAAGCCCTCCCTGACTTCTACCTTTGAAATAGCAAACAGCAATAATCCACCTCATTACCCCCAATCCCCATTTTTTTTCCTTCCCCTCGCATTTCTGACTCTAATATTGTATGTTCAATTGTTACATGTTCAAGAGCATCAGCTCCCCAAAGGCAGGGGCTGTTTTATTCACTATTGTATCTGCAGTCCTGTTGGGAAGGAAGACTTGATCCACTTTTGGGGAATGAATGAATGAATGAAAGAAATTTGATTGCAAAGGATCCTCTCCTTATCCTGACTAGTGTTTATGCTTCTAGTGGCTTCATGTCTGGTGAGATATTCTCCTAGCAGAGGGCTTATGAGCATAGACCCTGCAGTGAGACTGCCTGTGTTTGAATCCTAGCTCTCCCACCTGCTGGCCATGTGACCATGGGCAAATTCCTTAATTTTTCAGGGCCTCATTTTCCCTATCTTTAAAATCAATACAAGAATGGTTCCTACCTCTTGGAGTTGCTATGCAGATTAAATTATTTACTATACTGGTCAGTTACACTATTGCTGCCTAACAAAACACCCTAGGACTTAGCAGCTTAAAGCACCAACAGTGTACTATTTCTGGGTCTGGAATTTGGACAGGGCTCAGCAGGGAGTTTCTTCTGCTCCACACAGCACTAGCTGGGTTCACTCCGCTGCATCCAGCTGGTGCCTGGGCGGGGCTGGGGAGTTCAAGAAGGCTTCACTCACATGTCTGGTTCCTCGGTGCTCCTCCATGAAGGCTCTGTGTGGCTTGGGCTTCCGCACAGCATGATCGCTGAACTTCTTAGCACGGCAGCTGGCTCCTCCCAGAACAAGCGCCCCCTGAGGCTAAGGCTGAGGCTACAGGTCTGCTAAGGCTCAGTCCCAGAATTTACACAGTATCACTTCTGCTCCATTCTGGTGGTCAAAATACGTCACTGGACCAGCCCTGTTTCAAAGCAAAGAGAAATAGATTCCATCTCTGAATGGGAGGGGGTGGCAGAGAATTGGCAGCTGTCTTTAATCTACCACATATAAATTAAATGCTTAGAACAATGCCCGGCATATAGTGACCTGCATCAAGGATAGCTATTAATATCATTTTTATCATCATCATCTTTATAGTAAGAAGGTAGCTAGCCCTATATGCTCACCATAGATCAACATCTCAAAGACAAACACATTTTAACATTAACCCCTCACCAAAACACTACAAGGTAAATTGTCCCCTTTTACAGATGAGGAAACTGAGGTTCAGATGGGGGAAATGATATGGCCAAGGTCACAAGAGTCAGGATCCAAACCAGGAGTGTCTATACATGCCAAGCCCCTTCCCTCAACAAATGAGTGCTGGGTTCCTTGGACCCCAGGCTGTAAAGACAGACCCCGCCCTGGATCTCAGGAAGATAGACAGGGAATGAACAAACAAAGCCATTCAGGTTGTGGTAAGTGGCACATGGAGACTTAGACAGACAGCAGTACCTTCAGCTGGGTGGTGTGAGGCAGCCCTTCTAAGGAGGTGACTGACATCTGAGCTGAAACTTAACATTCAAGACGTACCCAGCCATGGTGGAGTGGGGGGAAAAAAGCTGGAGGAACAGCATTCGAAACAGAGGGGACAGCCAGTGCAAAGGTCCTGAGGCCGGGCCATGCCTACTGTAGTAGAGGAACAGCAAGGAGGTCTGTGTGGCTGGATTAACAACATAACCATGCGCCACAGGTGTAGGACACCAGTGAGAAATAGAGACGGTGAAATTATAGGGACACTAAAGCTTTATATTAATGTAATATCAAGGTATGCATTAGAGAAAGAAAAACATGAATATGCTAATTGTTGGGGTGTTTAGGTGATGGGATTATGGGTAGTAGCCTTTTTGTTTGACAATATTGGTTCTTATATTGGACATGAGAATCCTCTGTTCTCCCACTTCACAGATGAGGAAATACAGGCCACGAGGGATCTTAAGCAAATAGTCCAAGGTCTAACAAATGGTGGAGTCAGGATTTGACTCTGGGACTGTTACTGAATCCTTCAGTTTTCTTAGTTCCCAGGAAGATGTTCTGAATCTGTCGTTGGACCCAAGGGGGGTCTGCAAACCACCCCACCCCAAAGCTGCCCCTGGGTCGTGCAGCTCTTGCTATCCTTGGGCAAGTTAGTCAACCACACCGTGCCATCTGTAAAATAGGGAGAACGGCAGTCACTGACCCTCGGGTGTTACGATGGGAATTAAATGACTCCACGTTTGCAAGGTTCCAGAACGGTGCCTGACACGTAGGAGGTGCCTTGTAAGTGCTTGCTAAATACACACACTCCAAGGGCAGTCGTCCTCTGTGTCCTAGATCACGTGGATGGCAGGGGCAGTGGCAAAGGAGTTCGAACTGGCCGAGAAGCGGGAGGTGGTGGTCAGCTACCTCCCCCTCAGCCACATTGCGGCGCAGATGTTGGACATCTGGATCCCTATAAAGATTGGGGCGCTCACATACTTTGCTCAGCCAGACGCTCTCAGGGTAAGACTGAGCGACCACCTGGGGCCCCGCTGCATCCTCCAGGGTCGCCTGGGAGAGGGGATGGTTGTTCGCTCATTTGACAAATGTTCTCGGGGGATCCCCAGGTCTGAGGGTATCTTCTGTGCCCTCGTCTTACGTTGCACAGAGCAGCATTGAAAACAGCTGACCACACTCTTTTGGTTTTCACCTTTATCCAAGTCCGGGCATTCATGGATGGCTGTGTCCATTGAACACTGAACAATCCAGAACAGAGATGGAAATGGTATTGAAAGTAAAGTGTGTGTACAGGCATTTTTTTTAAAAGTCAGTATTCCCAATCCAAAAAGCTCCAAAAATCAAGATTTTTTTGGCAGTAGAGTCTGACCTAAACTTACATGACTGCAACTATGGTCTTCGCTTTATCTCACTTATTGGGAACGTACACATGTTTTACTGCAGAAACATTAATGCGATGAACTTTAGTGGGCTTTCTCAGATGCCACTGTAAGAGTCACACAACAGATGTAATGTGCACTGCACTACTTTTCTGAAGGCCAGAGAATTCTAAATTCCAAACCACATCCGGCCCCAAGCAAAGGGATGTTCTCTTGTGCAGAGTTGGACATCTCTGGTCCACGGAAGCCACCGCTGTGTCTAACCCAGCTCTGTCCCCTGCAGGGCAGCTTGTTAAACACTCTGCAGGAGGTAAAGCCTACCATCTTCATGGGGGTGCCCCGAATTTGGGAGAAGATGCAAGACACGGTCAAGGAAAATAGTGCCAAGTTTCCCAGCTTGAGGAAGAAGGTGTTTTTATGGGCAAGATCCAAGGGCATGCGGATCAACACAAAAAGGATGACGGGGTAGGCGGAGGTCCCGAGGGCTGGGAGGGCGGTGGGCGAGGAGGCCCCACCTCCTCCAGCTGAGTCTCGTCATCCCCTTTTGGACCGCCGGCATTCTTGTTCGCAGGAAACGTGAGACCACCATGAGCTACCGCATGGCTAAGAGGCTTGTGTTCGGCAAAGTCAGGAGCTCCCTGGGCTTGGATCACTGCCACGTTTTCACCAGCACGGCGGCACCTCTCACCCAAGAGACCGCCGAGTTCTTTCTAAGCTTGGACATACCTGTAGGCGAGATATATGGGATGAGCGAGTGCTCTGGATCCCACACCGTCTCCACGCAAAGTAACTACAGGTTTCTAAGGTACCGGCCTCTTGGCGATCCCGGGTCCTCCAGCGACACGGTGTGTGGGTGGGCCAGCCTCTGGGCTAAGAGCATCCTGAGTTGCTCTCTCCAGAATGATCTCAGGTTTCCAGCCTCCAAGCCCCAGACCTTCCTTTCTCCCAAGCTCAGCTTACCCCAGGCTACAGGCTTCGAACCCAATGATACTCAAAACCTAAGAATACCAAAGGCAAGTTCAACTCTGGAGTCCGGCAGCCATGTTCCTTTGCAGAATCTCCTGGTTGTGTCTCTCCCTGACCCTCCTTCCCTGCCACCAGATTGCAAGTCTGGCTTCCTGCTCGTGCTCGGGGCTCTCCAATGAGCCAGCTTCCAACTGCCTTTCTCAAGACCCAGCCAAGGAAGCAAAAAATAAGCTAAATCTTCCTAATCTGGCAAAACCATCTCCTGCCTTTTCCTTTACCTCCCAGGGGACCTTAGCACCTCAGTATCTCCCCCCTCCACTCCATTATTCCAGCAGGATCTGTTTTCTGCACACCCCAAAGACCCAAATATAGTTTTTTTTTTTTAATCAAAGAGTGGTCCTTCCCTAAAAATAAATGATGATGTCCCACCCCTAAAAGAAAGGTACAAATTTCAGTCTTTATCTTTAAATATTTTTTCCGATGAGTAATACATGCACATGTCCAAAAAAAAAAAAAATCAACGGGGCCAAGCACAGTGGCTCACGCCTGTAATCCCAGCACTTTGGGGGGCCGAGTGGAGAGGATCACTTGAGCCCAGGAGTTCTGAGGCCAGCCTGGGCAACACAGTGAGACCCCATCTCTACAAAAAATATAAGAAAATTAGCCAGACATGGTGGCACATGCCTGTAATCCTAGCTACTCGGGAGGCTGGGGAGGGAGGATCCCTTGAGCCCAGGAGTCCAAGGTTACAGTGTGCTATAATTGTGCCACTGCCCTCCAGCCTGGGTGACAGAACTAGATCCTGTTTCAAAAAAATTTTTTTTCTCATACATTTAAAAGTTATCTGTGCTTTTTAAATTAACTGACCATATTACCTGTTCATTTTAAAAAATAGATTATCAGTCCCTCTATTGTTGATTTGTTGGCACTCTTTATATATTAGGAAAATCAGCCCTTTGTCTTTCACATGAGTTACAAATACCTTACTCCCAGGTTTGTTGTTGGTATTTTGATTGTACTTAAGGTTTTTTTGCTGTGTAGAAATTTGTGACCTATACACGGTTGAATTTATCAATCTTTTATGGCTTCTGGATTTTTCCACGTTCCTAGAAAGCCTCAGAGGGAAAGTTGCAAGGAGGCTCTTTGTAAGTTCTGAATTTCTCAGGTCCGCCTTCTTTTTTCTTTTGCTAAGCGAGGGAATTCCTACATTTAACCCTAACACCCCTGGCCCTTCTAGCTGCCAATGAAAGAGAGATCTCAGCAACACAAGGAGAAAATGCTTCCTGGTCTGCATCCTGAAACTGCCCTCACGAATGTTATCTCTAGAAATAAGGAGTCTTTAAGAACCTAGGTTTTAAACAGTGCCATTCTGTTTTACCGAAGTAACTTTAACCTCTAAAGAGATTCTAATGGATCATCTTTCTTAAAATCAGCTGTCCTGGTCACTGCATGGAGATCTACATATACGTTTCAAAAAGGCAGGGAGGTTTTGTTGCTGTCCTTAAGCCAGAAGCACTTTTTCCTTCTCTCATATATGTGGAGATTTAAACAAACAAACAAAACCCCGACCTACAACACTGCTGGTTTCCCAGTTCACAAAGCATTTGGGAACCTGACTCAGTAAATCAAACACTTCAGCCGACACCTCCTTATGTCCGTGGGTCCTGCAGAGCGAGCAGTTCCAGCCGCACCAGCTGAGCAGGGTCGTTAAGAGCCTGGGCTACAGATGCAGACAGAGCTGGGTGGGCGACTTTGTCTCTCTGAGCCTCGGTTTCCCCACACCTGTCCCCTGGCAGCTGCGGCAAGGTCTTGACTGGGTGTAAGAACACGCTGCTCGAGCAGAACGAGGATGGCGTCGGGGAGGTCTGCGTCTGGGGCAGGCACGTCTTCATGGGCTACCTGGAGAGTGAGGCTGAAACGTTTGAGGTCTTCACTGAGGAAGGCTGGCTGCACTCCGGGGATCTGGGCCAAATGGACAACCACGGTTTCCTCTACATCACCGGCCGCATCAAAGGTACCGGGGGTTGAGGGTGGGGTGCTGGGCTCCCTGGGGGCCTCCGGCAAGCAGGCCCGCCCTGGCACACCAGCACACACAGGCCATAGTTTGCCAATCCCTGATGGAGAGCATTTGGCACTTTTTAACTCAAACCCATTAAAAAAACAAAAAACTGTTGGTTCAACATAACTGAAATGTCCAAAAGGGCTTCAGGCATGGCTGGATCCAGGTGCCAAAATGACATCACAAGAACTTTCTTTATCCTTTTCTTACTACGTTTTCCTCTGTGCTGGTGCTATTCTTAAAGGGACTTTTCCCATTTGGTAGCAAGAAGGCTGCCAATGTCTAAGCTCACCTTTAACCCCCAAAGGGACTAGAGTGTGTTATTCCCAATATTTTTAGCAAAAGTTTCAGGCCTGATTCTCACTGGATCCTTTTGGGTCAAGATCCCCCTCACAATGTAGAGGATGAAGTATGCTGACTGGTCAGAGCTGACCACATGCTCGCCCCTGCGTCCACCCCCCCAAACCACATACATTGAAGAGCAGAGGGTAGTTCCCTAAAGAAACATCAGGGTGCTCTGAGAAGGAGTTACACCACAGATGTCCACTGCACGGTCATGTTGGTCACTACTGCTGTGACAACCGCAGTGAAGGTGATTCTGGGAGATCCTGGGACAAGGTGCAGAGGGTTTGAGTGGGACACAAACAGTCCAGCATCTCAGGATGAAAGAACCGTGACCAACGGGCCTGGGGCAGGAGGAGGCCAATTTCAGAGACTGGGAGAGCTCGCTTCGGGGCTTGCCAAAATTAGAGATGCTGCACACGTCCCTGCAATGAGACTGGGATTTGATTCTGTTGGGGTTGGTAAGTGGTGGAAAAGGAACAAACAGAGAGACAGCGTGTGGCCCAAAAGGTTTCCCTGTCTTTAAAGGAAGACGTATTAGAGGAGCCCAGGGCACGGGGGGCTGGGAAACAGGCAAAGAATTATTAAGACGGCATCCAAGTGGGATGCACAAGACTTCAACCCTTGGTGTGACGTTGAAGCAGACAGGGGAAGAGGGGCACGTCCTCCTGTGTTTCTGGGGTTTTCTAGGTGAGCGCTGGCATGGCCATGCCAGCATCGGCCCTTCTGATCTCCAAGGCGGTGGGGGTTTTGCATGGTCCCGGCTGGACACGTACCGAGCCAAGCTCTGTTCCAGAACTCCTCATCACTGCCGGCGGTGAAAACGTGGCCCCCATTCCCATTGAGAACTTGGTGAAGAAGGAAATCCCCATCATCAGCAACGCCATGTTGGTGGGAGACAGGGCCAAGTTTCTGAGCATGTTGCTGACGCTGAAGGTGAGCGTGGGTTTGCTGTCCTCTGGGGAGTCTCTGTGGCCGGCCCCACCCCAGCGTGGGAACGGTGCGCCTGTGGGGTTCGACACCCACTTCTTGGTCTTCAGGGCCTGGGGGTGGGATGGGGGCTGGCCAGGGAGCATGCACGGTGACGGCGGTGACCTGGGGCAGTGTGAAATGGATCCGGAGACTGGAGAACCTCTGGACCACCTGAACGTGGAGGCCATCAACTTTTGCCGGAAGCTGGGCAGCAAGGCCGCCACTGTGGCGGACATCGTGACGCTGCGGGACCCCCTGGTCTACGCGGCCATCCAGCAAGGCATAGACTCTGTAAATGAGAAGGCCATCTCCAACGCGCAGAAGATTCACAAGTGGGTCATCTTGGAGAAGGACTTTTCCATCTATGGCGGAGAGCTAGGTGAGTGGCCTTGGCACTGGGAGGCTGGTCCCTTGCTGGCATCTGGGGCCACATGGGCTCTAAGGAGAGGTGCCCATCAGGAAAGATTTTAGAATTCCAGAGGGAAAAAGAAGAAAAAAAAAAAGAGGTGCCCTTTCCTTGGAGGTCAGAGGGTCTCTGGGACCAGCCAGGGACTGGGAGACGGATGCTGCCACCTCTAGCTAACTTGCTCCCAGCTACCCCTGACCACACACACACACAGTCCCTTCACTCCAGGACAGCCATGTCCCCCTACTCTGGGAACAAAATCCAAACTCTATCTCTTTCCCACTGTTCCTACAGCTCTCTGGGCATAGTCCAACCACAGGGCCTTTGCACCTGCTGGTTCCTCTGCCTGGAATGCCACTCCCCCTCACTTCCTTGCCTGCATGGTTCATTTTCGTTGTCCAGGTCTCACCCTACCAGCCGCTTTCCCAGAGCAGCCTTCCCTGACCACGCTGGCTAGAGTGGCTCGCTAACACCCTTAAAATATCACCCAGATAGCTTGCCATCACCCCCTATTCTACCAGCTTGTCTTCTTGCCTCCAGAATGCATCAGAATCTGAAATTATTCTCTGTATGAGTTTGTCTCTCTCCCCCACTCCATGAGGGAAGGGTTCACTCCAGAGTGGGGCTCCTGAGTTCTATCAAAGTCCTTTCTTTGGGGGCCTGGTGGCTCACACCTGTAATCCCAGCATTTGGGGAGGCTGAGGCAGGAGGATCGCTTGGGGCCAGGGGTTCAAAACCAGCCTGGGCAACACAGCAAGACCCCGTTTGTACAAAAAAATTTAAAAATTGGCTGGGCATGGTGGCATGCACCTGCAATCCCATCTACTTGGGAGGCTGAAGCAGGAGGATCCCTTGAGCCCAGAAGTTTGAGATTGTAGTAAGCTATGTTCACACCACTGCACTCCAGCCTGGGAGACAGAGAGAAATCCTGTCTCTTAAAAAAAAAAAAAATCCACAAATTCTGTCTCCTCCACGCTAGGCTGTGTGTTGAATGAGTCCAACGGAGAGCTCCTCTGTGTGGCAGGCAGGCCCGTGAGCGGAACTGCAGAGGCCACACACACACAGAGATCAGGGAAATGACTGGTCCCTTCGGGCCTCAGTCTTTTTATCTGTAAGCTGAAAAAACAGTCCTTGTGGAGCTGTCTGAGACACCTTGATGGGAATCCAAAGCTCCTGGTGACTCAGAGGCTATGAATGTCCTGGGCCGTGGGACAGACAACTGCCAAGTTCAAGTCTTGATTCCACCGGGCGCTTGCTGGGTGACCTCAGAATAACCGGCCCTCTCTGAGCCCCAGCTTCCCCATGTGTAAAGCGTGCATGGACAGAGCAGTTGAGATGACGACGATGTCCCCCTTCCACTGGGTGCATGGTCCGCATCAGGGCCTTTCCACCAGCCAGCTCACAGAATCCTCATCACAGCCCAGGGACACCGTCGTGTGTTGCTTTCCCCGTACACCGATGGCGAAAGCAACACGCTCAAGAAGTCGATGGCAGCGCGTCACCCAGCCCAGCCCCAGGACACTGTTGCCTGGACATGCACACGGCATGTGGAGTTTCCTTTCCTCTCCACAACTCAGCTGATCTTTCCTTTCTCGATAGGTCCAACGACCAAACTTAAGAGACATTTCATAATCGACAAACACAGACGGCTAATCGATACCTTCTACCACTGACTGCTTTGGTGGAGCTGCTCTCGGCTGTCCTGATGGTGAGTGTCGGCTGCCTGGCTTTGCTAGGCTGTGCGCTGAATGAGTCCAGCACAGAGCTCCTCTGTGTGGCGGGCAGGTCCGTGAGCAGAATTGCAGAGGCTCGACTCATGCTCTCTTTACCAAGGTCATGGTAGGGCATGCAAACTCCTTCATGGTTAGCCATTCGTGTGGGTAGCTCTGCTTCCTGCCTTTTCTGCTTGACCCTAGGAGGTAGGGGGCAACCTCCCATCCAGAACCAGAGATTTTCATCAAACACACAAATGTTTCACTGTGGCTTATCTGGAGAAGGTCTTTTCTCAGCAACCTTGGCGGGGGAGTTCTGCTTGCCAGGAACCCAAGGAACGAGGTGTGTTGGCTGATTACGGGGATTCCACTCACCCGCCATTTCTCCTCTCCTTTCCTGCAAGACATGCACAAGGAGCCTCCACGACACCATGAATTGCTGATATGTTTTTATTTTTGTTTTTTTTGTAATTCAGCTAGATGCATGGTGCAGGCAGAAAGTAGAAGACATCTTCACTTGTCCTAAGAACCATCTGTAACCTTTTTGCGGGCAAACTGTTCTCTTCTGATGCCCCCAGCCAGCCCACCTGCATTAGGAATAGTTTTCTAGGGTTTGCATAGCAGAGCGCCACAGCCTGGGTGGGGTCCAACAACAACTTACTGTCTCACAGTTGTGGAGGCTAAAAGTGTGGGATCGAGGTGCTGGCTGGGTTGGTTCCTTCCGCCGGCTGTAAGGGAAAGATTCATTCCAGACCTTTCCCCTTGGCTTCTACCTGTGTCTGTTCACGTCGTCTTCCCTCCAGGCATGTCTCTGTGATCAAATTTCCTTTTTGTAATGACACCACACCAGTCGTATCAGACTAGGGCCCACCCTAATGACCCCATTTTAACTTCTGTAATGACCGTATCTCCAAATGAGGTCACATGCTATACAGGTACTGAGGGTTAGGACTTCAACATGTGAATTTTAGAGGGAACACAACTGAACCCGTCACACCGCCATATCCATTTCCTTTGTTCATTCTTAACCGGTGTAACTCTTCCGCACCTTCCTGTGTCGGTGGCTTGTGGGTGGGCCCAGCAGTTCAATGCATCACATTTATAATTCCCATCTTCTGCAAGACTTCCCATCCCGCTTTGCAGTTGAGTGACAGACAATTAGACATCGATGTAGGGGCGGGAGACGGACTCTCTACAGCAGTGCTGTCCAAGATGACAGCCACTGGCCACCACGTGTCCTGTCCAAATCGAGATGTGCTGTAAGGGTAAAACACACACTGGATTTCAAAGGCCCAGTCCAAAAGAAAAAATAGAATATAAAATATCACATCAATATTTTAAAATCTTGATTACAGGTTGAGATGATATTTTGGATGTGCTGGATAAAATATATTATTAAAATTAATTTTATCAGTTCCCTTTTTAATGTGGCTACCAGAAATTTTTATTTTTTTTTAACCAGAAAATTTTTATTTATTGATTGATTGAGACAGAGTCTTGCTTTGTTGTCTGAGCTACAGTGAGTGTCATGGCATCAGCTAGCTCACAGCAACCTCAAACTCCTGGGCTCAAGCAATCCTCCTGCCTCAGCCTCCTGAGTAGCTGGGACTACAGGCACAAGCCACCATGCCCGGCTAATTTTTTGTTTCTATTTTTTTAGTTGACTGGCTAATTTTTTCTATTTTTAGTAGAGATAGGGTCTCATTCTTGCTCAGGATGGTCTCAAACTCCTGACCTCAAGCGATCCTCTGAGGCTCCTCCTGCCTCAGCCTCCCAGAGTGCTAGGATTACAGGTGTGAGTCACCGTGCCTGGCCAGAAAATTTTAAATTGTACAGATGACTCAAGTGGTAGTTCTCTTGGATAGTGCCACTCCAAAGTTCATTGTGGACGGATTCTTGCCCGAGGGCCAATTTATAAATGGGTCAGTTCACTTGGGAATATTTTCACTGTATGGTAACTGTAGGATCTCAGAGAAGACTCTACATATTATAAGGATGCCCACAGGATAACCTGTTTCTTCTCTCTCCAGCCTCCAACATGAAGACCCTATTGCCACAGGTGAATTGTTGCTCTCTCTCCTGTTTTTAAGGAGCCAAATTCCCTGTTGGTGAGCTTCTTGACTGTTCACCTGTTGAAGAGGTGCCCCAGCAGAACCTGTCATGCCTTTCAAAGTAATAGGATCACCATAGATCCTTCTATGAAACTTCAAGGCATGACCCCAGGAAAGCCTACTGGGAGATCTACGGAGAACCACCTGTTTCAGGAGAAAGATCTCACCTTGTGGGATTCAACTGGAGTTTGTTTTTTTCTCCCCAGAGGACTTAATGAGACATTAGAAAGAAAAAGCCCTCACAAGTTTGAAGAACTGGGCCGCAAAACCCACTCACCTGCCTGAAAGCGACTTGGACACTCTTCCAATAAGTTCTGATAATAAAGCATGTCAGCATCCTGTGTCTTGATTTATGGCCAGACACGAACATTTTGTCCTTTGTTCAGTGTGATGGGGAGAGGCCCAGGCTCTGAAATCAGTTCTGGGTTCACATTCTGACCAGCTGCGTGTGAGTACAACCTTCTGAGGCTCAGAGGTTTTTAATCTGGAAAATATGACCCCCATCTCACAGGGTGCCCATGAAAGCCTACTGAGATAAAGCACAGGGAGCACAGAGTCCAACTCCAGAAAACCCTTGGTACAAGTTCAGGTTATCATCACAGTAGGTCTTGGTGCACTCAAAAGTCAAGGTATGACTTTCGACCAATTCTATCGTTAGCGATGAGTTTCGCTGTTGTAGCAAAGTCCAAAATAACAGCAACTTAAGAGAAGACAGTTTATTCCTCTCCCGGCCAACAGTCCATCATGAGCAGACCAAAGTTGATACGGCATATCCACAGTCTGTCCTGAAAAACTATCAGTGGGTGGGAAGGGGAGGGTGGGGGAGGAAACCTCTCCCAGCCCAGAGAGGGACAGTGCATCAGGAGAAACAAAACTCTCAGTGTCCCTTAAGATTCTAGACACCCAGATGCAGCCCAGAGCCCCTTTTGAGTTTCATTTTTAAAACATAAAATTATAATAATAAATATACCACAAAGGTATCAAGGCATTCTCCTTGCAAAAACAATTTAACGCAATACATATAAGGCTGGTGTCATGTGTGATGGTCCTCCGCAAACATTCGGTGGGCTTTTATTTTTAATATATAAATCAGTCGGTTTTCATTATTTGCTGATTCTGTATTTGCCAATTCACTTGCTGGTCAAAATGTATAACCCCCAAATCAATAATCATGGAGCTTTCGAGGTCATTCCCGGATGTGCACAAAACAGTGAAAAATCTGAATTGCCAACGTGTGCATTCCCAGCTGAGGTTGAGCAAAGCGACACTCTGTCATCTTGTCTCAGCTCTCATGCTGGGAACATATGTACTTTTCTAGGGATATTTACTACCATGTTTTCCAAATCTTTATGGCTTTTTTTTTGTTGTTTTTTTTTTAGCAAACCTTTACAATGTTATCCGTTATTATCTTGAACAATTTTGGTCAATGTAATTCTAGTTTATAGACTGTTCCTATTGTGGGTGTCATTTTCCCCCTTTTAAAATTTTCTAAGTGGTTAATGTTGGTACATGGGAATGCTGCTGATTTTTGTAAATATCGTATCTAGACACCTCACTGCTGACCTATTTCTCAAAAAGTCTAGGCTTTTTGTACAGATGAGCGTATCTTTTGCAAATATTTCTTCACTTCCCTTTCAATATTGATTCCTCATCAAGGAAATACAAATGGTCAATTATATTGTCAAGAAAAAAAAAAGCTCAACCTCAATAGAGGAATCTATGATTCTCATCTTGACCTCACTGTTCTATTAATAGCTGTTCTTTGAGAAATGACAAGAAGATAACTACAGAGAGGCTTTTTTTTTTTTTTTTTGAGACAGAGTCTCACTTTGTTGCCCTGGCTAGAGTGAGTGCCGTGGCGTCAGCCTAGCTCACAGCAACCTCAGACTCCTGGGCTCAAGCGATCCTCCTGCCTCAGCCTCCCAAGTAGCTGGGAC